>CM022670.1:33100937-33268437 GCA_012295275.1 Chrysomallon squamiferum | reverse complement strand
TCCAGATATATTTAACTCGAGAATTATAACCGATCGCAGCTTCTGAACACACAGTAAACTGAAGTATCCATTAGAGAAATTTCCCTTTCTTTAACGAACGATTTGTCACATACTCAACGTCAGTAAAAACCAGAAGCAAGGAATGTCTTACTTTCTTCCTAAACTTCTACGTTTGCCCAGTCGGTTAACAGGTTCTGGGACACGTGGCTGTCAGAATCAATCCCCTCGCGTAGATTATTAGTAATCAGGCTACAGTAACGTGGTCAACATTCCTCTATTCATGCGTAAATGTCAGCTTTATCTTGTTACGGATTCCGACTTAGTTTCTGGTGCATTTCAAGTGTCATTTTTCTTACTTATTGAAAATCATTGTGCGGGCTGTTTACAGCCGAACAACGTATTTAAATATATCCGTTTTGTTATTTAATAATAATAATAATAATAATGACTACAACAAAAACAACAATAATAATAATGTAAAGTAATCAAAAAAGAAAGAAAATAGAAACAAATATGGGTATGTGTGTACGTCAACAGCAACAACAACAACAACAACAATAATAATAATAATAATAATGTAAAGTTATACAGAAAAAGAAAAAAAGAAATACTGAAATTATACTCTCTCTCTCTCTCTCTCTCTCTCTCTCTCTCTCTCTCTCTCTCTCTCTCTCTCTCTCTCTCTCTCTCTAAATGCGCGCACGAAAAGACAAACTCATATTCAGAGCCAGCCATTATTCAAACGTATGCGCCATAATTTAAAAATGATCACGTTCCTACTAAATTATTAGAAACTCAGAGTTTTAGTTTTAACTAAAATAAAATAAAAAAATAAAATAACACATTATATATCGGTGAAAATAAAAGTCTACAAAGATCGAGCCACTGCTTTATTTCTAACAGGCTGTTACGTCATACAACAAATGGTTGTATGTCGTTAGTTTTACTGTTATAGTCACAGACAGTCGTAGAGTTAAGACCACGTTCCGACCAGCTGAACGTGTGTGGTGTAGTCGTAAGCTGATTTTTTTTTTTTAAATTATTTATTTATTATTATTATTATTATTATTATTATTATTATTATTATTATTATTATTATTTTAATAGAATCGATATTATTGAATACATGGTTCTGTATGTAATCATGTTATCTCAACCTTAAGTAATAGATATTACATATATTCTTTTTTCTGTAAACCGTTTAATTTGTTAAAATCAAAGCACATTTCACACTGTAAGATATTTAATATATTTGCTAGAAAAAACAAACAAACAAACAAACAAAAAGCCCAGAAAATATTTGTTTAGTGTTAATAACGCTGGAAAGTGGATCAAAGATGTCGCTGACTCGGAAAACTGCCGGAATAGTTTTCTTTACAAACTTACTACTAAGCTTAGTCTAAACTGTTGCATTTTTGTTTTGTTTTTCCCGTCCCATTCGTCTTAAATCTCATGACAGGGATGAAAAGCATCTTGCCCCAGTGTTGGCAGATACGTATATACCAACATTTCCGAGGCGCACGGTCGTAAAGTCGAACAGTAAGTAACAAATAAGTCATCGATTCTGTGTACTAAGTGAAGTGCGTCAGGGACAAAACTAAATAAACCTTAGGCCAAGCTATTGAGCATCATCATCGTCATCACCACCATCTCCATTATTATCATCACCACCACCATCATCATCGTTATTATTATTATTGTTGTTGTTGTTGTTGTTGTTGTTATGGGTGTTGTTGGTGTTTTTGTTAGGGGTGTTGTTGTTATTGTTGGTTTTGTTGTTGTTACTGTTGTTGTTAAAACAAAAATTAAAAATTAAAAAATTGTTTTTCACCTTTTTCATCATTATATATATATATTGTGAATGTATTCTAATACATTTAAAAATTAAAACTAGCACTTTTCTTAAAAATGTTAAGGTTATCCTAATATTCAAACGAATATTTTATTCTTTATTATTATAATTATTATTATTATATATATATATATACATATATATATATCCTAATTTTTTGTAACGTGCTTTTAAATGTAAAGAATGTAAAGAAATAAATTGGTTTTGTAAAGTGTATTTATATTGGAGATCGGAAAAATTATTTTAACGCTTTTGGCTGAAGTTATAGCCTTTATCGACTCCTTCTGCGTAGAAGTACTATGGCTCGTACTGCCTAACCAAGTCAACTACATGCACACCTCGTTCATGTTTTTTCCATAATTTCATGCTTTAATTCAGTGGACATCATCCGCCTCTTCTTCTAAGCACTTCCACTGCATTCACTTTCTTAGGATCCATGGTCAGAAAGACGAATTTGGCAAAATACTGCATAAAACGCGCTCAGTATGTTTCAACACAGATGTTTCAATGGCGAAGTAATTTTAAAAAATATTTTTATTTATTTATTTATTATGTTTTATTAATAAATACTAACTCTAAGCATAATATTATATTCACTTGTAAATATTTTGCTTTTTTATTTTTATAAATGTTAATATACGACCTCTTAAATCTGATTCATTTCCACCGATATGCTTTTGAAAAATAATAAAATATTCTAACCTGTTACTGAGCAAGTTAAAAATTGTTACTCGATATTTAAATCTGTTCAGTGTTCATTTGTTATTCCACTGAATAATAATAAAGAAAAAAAAAAAAACAAAAAAAAAAGAGATAGATTTGGCACATGTACACATCTGTAGTAATATCTCCATATAGGAAATGTTTGTTTATATGGTAACAATAACGCTTCAGTGAAGAAGACAATGACCTTTTAAATATGTAACACTCTGTAATATGCCTTAGTCTCTTAAACAAAAACAAAACAATAATAAAAAATCTGTGTATGTCTATATTGCAGGTTATCAGGTTAATTGTTAAAAAAAAACTAGTTTATTGAATTTTATTTTTGTTAATATTATTTTCATTAAAATATCGACAGTAATTATTTGAATGTAGGTATGTTTATATGTATGTATGTGTGTGTATGTGGATGTGAATGAGTGTGTATATATATATATATATAATTTATATTTATGTTTAATGGGTGTTGGTATGTGTTTGTGTCTGTGTCTGTATGTGAGATGACTCAGAATGCACTATAGAAGATACATTTTGTGCTGACATGTAGTTACAGAGTGTACTAAATAAGATTTATTTTATTATTTGATTACATGTAATTTGTGTACGAGTAAAGGGAACCCTAGCAGTAATTGGTTAATAAACATTTAATTTAAATTAGTTAATTGTAAAATATTACAAAAATTTTTAAAATATTTTATTTGATAAGAAAAGGGAAAGGAAAAATGCATTTTGTGTGTATTTCAAAATTTTTTTCCAATTAAAAGCAAACTAGAAAAATAAATAAATAAATAAATTTTTTATGTCAGTCGACAATTTTAAACAAACATATTTGTAATCTTCTAAACTTTGAACTTTTTCCAGTTTATCAGTACTTTCGACAATCAACCAGTTCTGTTATCAATACATATTTAGTTGTGGAGCTTCTTGGTGCATGAAAGAGCTTTATAAGCTATTTTACTGTTGAAAAAGTATATTAGACATTTGAAATCAATTATTTATTCCCGTCTACTGCAGAATTCAGAGCCATAATCTTGCAAGTCATTAATTTTATAAGCCGGTAGATCAGAAATTGATATCTTATTGTAATTTTCAACAGAAGTCACAAACTACATCAGGAATAATAATTTTGCATCAATTTCATAATAAATTTATTCGTTTATAAATAAGTTAGTATATGAATTCCTAACCAAACAACATATATAATGTAAAAACATAACAAATTCAGTATGTGGAGATTTATACAGAAGATTTTTATTTGTTTTATTGTTACTTTCTTTTATAATATTTAATTATTTCTTTGATGCAATTTCCAAAATATTTATTCATTAATAATTGTCTACGAACAGTATCCATAATTTTCGCACATTTTATGACACTTTTACACTAGACATATTTTTGGGGTGTATAATTCATAACAGAATCAGTAAATAGGAATATGTATTTATTATTTAAAACAACTTCCAAACATTATTAGTATTAATTCATTTTATTAAACGTTTCAAATGTCAAAGGAATTATCGTTTGACATTTTTTGAAAAAAAAAAAAAAAATGATAAAAAAGAAGAAAATAAAAATGGAAAGAAGAAAGGTATTCAACAACACATCAGCACTACAAGTGTTATTATTCTTACTTTTAAATGACTAAATCTTTTAGCAAAAAATAAATGTTAAATGTATACGCTTTGTTTGCAAACCATTCTCACCAAAAATCTGTTGTTCAGCATGAGATTAGGCCGTTAGGTTTACAGAGAGCTTAAAATGCAACAAAGATATTTTCTGTTTTTCAATTTCCATGATAACAAAGTTTTTAAAAGAGATTAAAAAACTTAGTTTGTTATTTTTGTCTGAATTTAGAACCATCATCAATCATGTGTTTAATGTAATCCCGTAAGATCATGTCGCAAACCAAACACAGGGGTAAAAATATCAAAACTGCAATTTTCTGACATATTAGCATGATGTCAATTGTCAAATCTGTTTTTAGGCTTCATTTTAACCGGCGACCTCTGCTTGGATTGGTAACGTTGATTCAGCACCATATTTTCCAATTTCTTCAGTCGAGTTTCTTTATCTACATCCTTTTGTTCAGTTCCTCAATGGCTTTCGTTTTTTCTTTCATCAGATCATCCTGCAGTCCTATCTTATTCTTCAGAGTGTTGATCGTGAAATCCTGCCTCGTCATCGCGCCTTTCAGATTGTTAATTTCCATTTTATCTTTCTTTCTCTGTTCTTCGAGTTCTTGGATTTTGCTTTCGAGAAGATCAATTTGTCTTTCAGCTTCTTCCAGTTTCTTCGTTTTTTCGTTCAGCTGCTGTGTCAGCATTTCGATGGTCATTTTAGTTTCAACTTCCTTTGCAGTCAGCACTTTTATTTCTTTCAGAGAATCTTTGATGATTGTTATATCTTGTTTCAGGTCATCAATATTTGAGACTTTTTCATCCAATTTAAAAATTCGATCTCTCAGCAGTTCAAGTCTGCGTTCGATATTTTTACCACGTTTCCATTTTTTGATATCATCATCAACATCATCATCGCCTCTGGGACTGATAGAATTTGAACCGATGAGTTTTGCCACAAGATCCAAATAGTGACTCTTTTCAAGAGATCTGATGAATTCAGTGAAGGCCAGCGGTCCTCCTTGAAGAATGATTTTATCTACTAGAAGTCGGATACGTTTCTGTCTGGATTCGGCAGAAGTGATTTCCATTTTGTCGTCCAGGGTAATGATATCGGAAGCAAAAAGATGTGTGACGAGATGATTTGCCTCTACAGTCCTCTCTATTTCCACCAAGTTGTTCTGAATACATTTTTCTTCATCCTCGTTCATCCTTCCACGAGTTGAAATTGTTTTAGACATGCCTTAATCTTTATTAAAAAAAGAAAAAAAAAAAAGAAGAAATAAATATATACCATACCTAAGGACATAATACTTGCTTATTCATAATTTTCTCTTCATAAAATTCAAATGATAGAAACATACATGGCCAATGTTACCAAAATTATATTTTGCATAGATTAGGTTAAAATTTCGAGAAATCGAACACTTCTTTATTTTTATAAAAACACAAAAACTCTATTCATTATTAAATTATGTTTATTTCTTATGTGGAAACATTTCGATAATATCATATGACAATGTTTCCTTTTCTTTTCATTATCAAAAGTCACATTTTCTACAGTGATACTTGGATAGTAAGAGCTACTATGACAAACATGATTTATGAATTTTGATGATATATACGTAATACATGATGCAGTTGTAACTTTTACATTTTTATATTTTGTGTTTAATTGTTTGTTACGTGTTTTGAATATTAGTTTTGTAGATTATATTTATATTAATTTGCTTATGAAATAGTTAACTGCTTGTATTAAATTGTATTAAATAAAACTATAGTACACTTTGACTATCAAACTGTAGAGGCACAGTATTATGATATTACTGTAACAACTCATGGTTGTTATTTATTAAATTGACAGGATTATATTACTGTAACAACGCTGGTTGTTATTTATTAAAATGACAGGATTATATTACTGTAACAACGCAAGGTTGTTATTTACTAACATGACAGGATTATATTACTGTAACAACGCTGGTTGTTATTTACTAAAATGACAGGATTATATTACTGTAACAACGCTGGTTGTTATTTACTAAAATGACAGGATTATATTACTGTAACAACGCTGGTTGTTATTTACTAAAATGACAGGATTATATTACTGTAACAACGCTGGTTGTTATTTACTAAAATGACAGTGCATATTCAAGCTTTCGAAACAGTCTGCTTCAAAATAACTTATGTTTTGTATCTGCAGCGTAGGAAATTTAATTTTAATTTTAATTAAATATGGTTATTTCACAATAAAATGTAATTCATTTTTGTTTTTACCTACTCTGTCTGCAGTTATTACTGTAGTTTTTGTTGTTGTTGTTGTTGTTCTTCTTCTTCTTCTTCTTCTTATTATTATTATTATTATTATTATTTATTTTTTATTTATTTTTATTTTTATTTTATTTTTTTTGTCGCATGGACTAAAAATGGAGCAGACATCTTGGAATAGCAGTTTGAAAAGAACTACTCAGTTACAAAATGCAAATATTCTAATGTTTAAATGTGCAAGTCTTCTAAAAATCTGCAAAACATTTATTTAAAATGTATTTTACTACTCATCGTTTACACCAATTCTGTTAGCCTTATTTGTATTCACACAGGCTACAATCAGAAAAAACCCATTTATACAATGAAAATTATTTTTGAACTTCATCTGACAATACTTATTAAAAGATAATGATATTAACCATTTTCAAACTATTCCAATCCATGTCCTTAAGGAAGTAATTTAGTAATTTATCCTTCAATAAATAAAAAACATTATAAATCAAGTTTAGCAAACTTACCAGAATAACGTCTACTATCTGTAGTATTTTCAGGTCTTTGTATTGACCACAGAACTACATGTTTTGATTATAATCCACATTAAAGAAGAACAGCAGCACGCTGAATAGTGAACACCTTGATAGTGTTACCAAACGTCACATGTTGAACTCGAAACAACAAAACTTAACAGTTCGCAGTCACCCAAAACACTGCGTCAGATGGTATCCTCATTTATGATTTATTGGATCATTGCATGTTCAAAAAACAAGCCTTATTCAAACAGTTACTGATTATAATTTACATTTCAGATGTTTGGCAGGCTTGTGAATAGTTTCAAGGAAATCTTGAACCGGATGAATTCATTGGTTGAAGTATTAGATTGTTTATCTCCAGAACAAGATTCTGAACCTTATTTTTCTTTTATTTTGCAATCCAGGAAGTTTACTTATATGCTAGTATTTAGCTTATATATGATAATTAGGACGTGTTTTATCAAAATCTGAAGGTCAGGTGTGACATTACATAAATACAAATCTACATTTACGTCGGTGAACAGGACAGATTTGTTATTTTCAAGATGATTTATACATGTAATATATTAATTATGTCTCAAGGCGCAAATTAAGTCATCTTTCACTAATGAAATAATTGTTTTGTTTTTTTCTTTATTGGAGATTAAATATTTATTAAAATAGTAAAATGATCAAGATATATTCTGAAAGTAATTTCATTAAAAACTATTAAAAATTATTTTGAAAGGATAAAATTTGTTGAAATAAATATTATTATTTGCAGTATTATTTATTTATTTATTTAAAAAAAAAAATAATAATAAAATTAAGATATTTCCTTCATTTAGTTTATATCGTTTTTTTTTAGTGCTAATTATTGTTTATTGTATTTACTTTCATGCAAAATAGTATAAAATAATTTAAATTTTAAAAATATTGATAGAGAATGATCATGTAGCTGAAAGTACCAAAGTATGATATTCCAGTGGAAAAGAACTCAAAGGGAACTGTCAAGGTCAAACCTAGGACACAGTGAGTCATTTTAGAAGAAATAGCTTCGCCTAGTGGACGACCTTGGTTCATGCTTGCATTAAGATTAATCTGTAATAATAAATGTTAATTAACACGGGTTGGTCCTGTAATGACTGTAACATTAACTAATGCAGTACAGCGTATCTGTCGCTTCTGTTTCCTATTATGTTGTGTTTATCATCATCATTATCTTTATGGTTGTTCTTATTGCTATTGATATTATTGTTATTACTGTTATATCACAGTTTTAGTTATAACTCAAATAATATATCTATAATATATCAGTGTAAAACAAAAGTCTGCAAAGATCGAGTCACTGTTTTATTTCTAACAGATTCCGCGTCACAAAGCCACGTGACTCTATGTCGTTAGTTTTACTGTTACATTTACAATCAGTCGATGAGTTACATCCACGATCCAACTGAACGTGGGTGATAAGTTGATCTGGATACCTTTTTATTTATTTATTTATTTATTTTATTATTATTATTATTATTATTATTATTATTATTATTATTATTATTATTTTATTTTTATTTTTTTTAAATAGAATGCATATTATTGAATACATAGTTCTGTACGTAAGCACGTTATTTCAATATGAAGTCATACATATTACATATATTCTTTTTTCTGTAAACCGTTTAATATTTTAAAATCAAACACATTTCACACTGCAAGATACTTGCTAGAAATAAAATAAAAACGCAAATTCCTACAAAACTAAAACAAAAAAAATAACTAAATAAATTTCTTTTCTATTCTAATACATTTAAAAAAATAAAATAAAACTCTTTTCTTAAAAATGTTAAGTTTACCATAATATTCAAACGAATATTTTATTCTATTATTGTGTATGTGTAATGTGTGTCTGTCTAGCAATTTAAAAACATATATTTTTATTTATTTATTTATCTATTTATTTTTATTAATAAATATTAACTTTATGCATAATATTACAGTCACTTGTAAAACTATTCCTTTTTAATATTTTGTCAGCTTTATGACTTCATAAGTGTTAATATACGACTATTTAATACCGAAATGCTAACTCATTTCCACCGATATGCTTTTGAAAAACAATAAAAGATTGTAACATGTCACTGCGCAAGTTAAAGATTGTTACTCGATATTTAAATCTTTTCAGTGTTCATTTATTATTCCACTGAATAATAATAAAGAAAAAAAAAATGTAGACCAGAAAAAAAAGATAGATTTGGCACATATACACATCTGTAGTAATATCTCCATATAGGAAATGTTTGCTCATATGGTAACAATAACGCTTCAGTGAAGAAGACAATGGTCTTTTAAATATGTAACACTCTGAAATATGCCTTAGTCTCTTAAACAAAAACAAAACAATAATAAAAAATCTGTATATGGCTATATTACAGGTTACCAGATTAATTGTTAAAAAAAAAATAGTTTATTGAATTTTATTTTGTTAATATTTTCATTAAAATATCGACAGTAATTATTTGCATGTAGGTATGTTTATATGTATGTATGTGTGTGTATGTGGATGTGAATGAGTATGTGTAAAATTTATATTTATGTTTAATGGGTGTTGGTATGTGTATGTGTGTGTGTCTGTATGTGAGACGACTCAGAATGCACTATAGAAGATACATTTTGTGCTGACATGTAGTTACAGAGTGTACTAAATAAGATTTATTTTATTATTTGATTACATATAATTTGTGTACGAGTAAAGAGAATCGTAGCAGTAATTGGTTAATAAAAATTTAATTGAAATTAGTTAATTGTAAAACATTACAACTTTAAAATTTACTTATTATATTTAAATTAAACTAGTTAAAGTTAATATTTTATTTGATAAGAAAAAGTGAAAAGAAAATGCATTTAGTGTGTATTGATTAAAATTTTCCAATTATAAAAGCAAACTAAAGTAAAATAAATAAATAAATAAATAAATAAATAAATAAACACATTGTAATTCTTAATGACAGTAACACGTATGTTTTATTTTATTTTAATACGAACATCACATTATTCCTGACAATTTTGAATGCCGTAAACATATTTGTAATCTTCTAAACTTTGAACTTTTTCCAGTTTATCAATATTTTCGACTATCAACCAGTTCTGTTATCAACACATATTCTGTTATGGAGCTTCTTGGTGCATGATGAAAGAGCTTTATGAGTTATTTTACTGTTGAATAAGTATATTAGATATTTGAAATAAATTATTTATTCCCGTCTACTGCAGAAGTCTCAGCCATAATGTTCCAAGTCATTAATTTTATAAGCCGGTAGATCAGAAAGTCTACAGTAAAATTGATATCTTAGTGTAATTTTCAACAGAAGTAACAAACTACATCAGGAATAATAATTTTGCATCAAAATCATAATAAATTTATTCGTTTTTAAATAAGTTACTGTACTGTATGAATTCCTAACCAAACAACATATATAATGTAAAAACATAATAAATTCAGTATGTGGAGATTTATGCAGAAGATGTTTTTTATTTTTTTTTTTTTTTTTTTTTTTTTGTTACTTTATTTTATAATATTTAATTATTTCTATGATGCAATTTCCAAAATGTATATTCATTAATAATTGTCTTCGAACAGTATCAATAATGTTCCCACATTTTATGACACTTTTAACACTAGACATATATTTTGGGGTGTATAATTCATAACAGAATCAGTAACAACTTCCAAACACTATTAGTATTAATTCATTTTATTAAACATTTCAAATGTCAAAGAATTATCGTTTGACATTTTTTGAAAAAAAAAAAGAGTTAGCAATGATAAAAAAGTAGAAAATAAAAATGAAAAGAAGAAAGGTATTCAACATCACATCAGCACCACAAGTGTTATTATTCTTACTTTTAAATGACTAAATCTTTTACCAAAAAATAAATGTTAAATGTACACGCTTTGTTTGCAAACCATTCTCACCACAAATCTGTTGTTCAGCATGAGATTAGACCGTTAGGTTTACAGAGAGCTTAAAATACAACCAAGATATTCTCTGTTTTTCAATTTCCATGATAACAAAGTTTTTAAAGAGATTAAAAAACTTAGTTTGTTATTTTTGTGTGAATTTAGAACCATCATCAATCATGTGTTTATTGTAATCCCGTAAGATCATGTCGCAAACCAAACACGGGGTAAAACTATCAAAACTGCAATTTTCTGACATATCAGCATGATGTCAATTGTCAAATCTGTTTTTAGGCTTTATTTTACCAGGAAATCTCTGCTTGGGTTGGTAACGTGGATTCAGCACCATACTTTCCAATTTCTTCAGTCGAGTTTCTTTATCTACATCCTTTTTTTTCAGTTCCTCAATGGCTTTCGTTTTTTCTTTCATCAGGTCATCCTGCAGTCCTATCTTATTCTTCAGAGTGTTGATCGTGAAATCCTGCCTCGTCATCGCGCCTTTCAGATTGTTGATTTCCATTTTATCTTTCTTTCTCTGTTCTTCGAGTTCTTGGATTTTGCTTTCGAGAAGATCAATTTGTCTTTCAGCTTCTTCCAGTTTCTTCGTTTTTTCGTTCAGCTGCTGTGTCAGCATTTCGATGGTCATTTTAGTTTCAGCTTCCTTTGCAGTCAGCACTTTTATCTCTTTCAGAAAATCTTTGATGATTGTTATATCTTGTTTCAGGTCATCAATATGTGAGACTTTCTCGTCCAGTTTAAAAATTCGATCTCTCAGCAGTTCAAGTCTGCGTTCGATATTTTTACCACGTTTCCATTTTTTGATATCATCATCAACATCATCATCGCCTCTGGGAGTGATAGAATTTGAACCGATGAGTTTTGCCACAAGATTCAAATAGTGACTCTTTTCAAGAGATCTGATGAATTCAGTGAAGGCCAGCGGTCCTCCTTGAAGGATGATTTTATCTATTAGAAGTCGGATACGTTTCTGTCTGGATTCGGCAGAAGTGATTTCCATTTTGTCGTCCAGGGTAATGATATCGGAAGCAAAAAGATGTGTGACGAGATGATTTGCCTCTACAGTCCTCTCTATTTCCACCAAGTTGTTCTGAATACATTTTTCTTCATCTTCATTCATCCTTCCGCGAGTTGAAATTGCTTTAGCCATGGCTTAATCTTTATTAAAAAAAGAAAAAAGAAGAAGAAGAAATAAATATATACCATACCTAAGGACATAATCCATGCTTATTCATAATTTTCTCTTCATAAAATTCAACTGACAGAAACAAACATGGCCAATGTTACCAATATTATATTTTGCATAGATTAGGTTAAAATTTCGAGAACTCGAACACTTCTTTATTTTTATAAAAACACAAAAACTCTATTCATTATTAAATTTGTTTATTTTTTATGTGGAATCATTACGATGATGTCATTTGACAATGTTTCCTTTTCTTTTCATTATCAAAAGTCACATTTTCTGCAGAGATACTTGGATAGTAAGAGGTACTATGACAAACATGATTTATGAATTTTGATGATATATACGTAATACATGATGCAGTTGTAACTTTTACATTTTTATATTTTGTGTTTAATTGTTTTTTACGTGTGTTTTGAATATTAGTTTTGTAGATTATATTTATATTAATTTGCTTATGAAATAGTTAACTGCTTGTATTAAATTGTATTAAATAAAACCATAGTACACTTTGACTATCAAATTGTAGAGACACAGTATTATGATATTACTGTACAACTCATGACTGTTATTTATTAAAATGACAGGATTATATTACTGTAACAACGCTGGTTGTTATTTACTAAAATGACAGGATTATATTACTGTAAGAACGCTGGTTGTTATTTACTAAAATGACAGTGCATATTCAAGCTTTCGAAATAGTCTGCTTCAAAATAACTTATGTTTTGTATCCGCAGCCAAGGAAATTTAATTTATTTATTTATTTTTTTTTTTTTTATTATTTGGACTAATAATGGAGTATACATCTTGGAATAGCAGCTCAAAAAGAAAACTGTTACAAAATGCACATATTTTATTGTTCCTGTGTAAGTCTTCTATACATCTGCAAAACATTTATTTAAAATGTATTTCACTGCTCATCGTTTACACCAATTATGTTAGCCGTATTCGAATTCACACAGGCTACAATCAGAAAAATCATTTATAAATTTTTAATTATTTTTTAACTTCATCTGACAATACTTATTAAAAGATAAATAATATTAATCATTTTCAAACTATTCCAATCCATGTCCTTAAGGAATTAACTTACTAAGTTATCCTTCAATAAATAAAAAACATTATAAATCAAGTTTAGCAAACTTACCCGAAAAACATCCACTATGTCGTATTTTCATGGTCTTTGTGTTGACCACAGAACTAAATGTATTGATTATAACTCACATTAAAGAAGAATAACAGCACGCTATAGTGAACAGCTTGATATTTCTACCATACGTCACATGTCAAACACGAAACCACAAAACTTCACATTACGCAGGCACTAAAAACAGACGGTATTCCTCATATATGATTTAATGGATCATTGCCTATTTAAAAAGAAGCCCGTCTCCACTCGTTACTGATTATAATTTACATTTTAGAAGGTTGGCAAACTTCTGAATAGTTACAAGGAAGATTTGGACCGGATGAATTAATTCGTTGAAGTATTAGATTGTAGACCTCATTTTTGTTTATTTCGCAATCCAGGAAGTTCAGTTATATGCTAGTATTCAGTTGATATATGATAATTTGGACGTGTTTTATCGAAATCTGAAGGTTAGATAAATACAAATGTGCATTTACGTCTGTGAAGAGTACAGATTTGTTATTTTCAAGATATTTATACATGTAATATATTAATTATGTCTCAAAGCGCAAATTAAGTCATCTTTCACTGTCTAATAAACCTGATGTAATAATTGTTTTAGTTTTTTCTTTATTGGAGAATAAATATTTATTAAAATAATAAAATGATCAAGATATATTTTGAAAGTGATTTCATTAAAAACCATCAAAAATTATTTTGAAAGGATAAAATTTGTTGAAATAAATATTATTATTTGCAGTATTATTTATTTGTTTATTTAAAAAAAAAAAAATAATAATAAAAAATTAAGATCTTTCTTTCGTTTAGTTTATATCGGTTTTATTTTAGTGCTAATTATTGTTTATTACTTTCATGCAAAATAATGTAAAATAATTTAAATTTTTAAAATATTGATAGAGAATGATCATATAGGTGAAAGTACCAAAGTATGATATTCCAGTGGAAAAGAACTCAAAGGGAACTGTCAAGGTCAAACCTAGGACACAGTGAGTCATTTTAGAAGAAAGAGCTTCGTCTAGTGGAAGACCTTGGTTCATGTTTGCATTAAGATTGATCTGTAATAATAACTGTTAATTAACACGGGTTGGTCCTGTAATGACTGTAACATTAACTAATGCAGTACAGCGTATCTGTCGCTTCTGTTTCCTATTATGTTGTGTTTATCATCATCATCATCATCTTTATGGTTGTTCTTATTGCTATTGTTATTATTATTATTATTGTTATTACGGTTAAATCACAGTTTTAGATATAACTCAAATAAATCATAATATATATATATATCTATAATATATCGGTGTAAAACAAAAGTCTGCAAAGATCGAGTCACTGTTTTATTTCTAACAGATTCCGCGTCACAAAACCACGTGACTCTATGTCGTTAGTTTTACTGTTACATTTACAATCAGTCGTCGAGTTACATTCACGATCCAACTGAACGTGGCTGATAAGTTGATCTGGATACCTTTATTTATTTATTTATTTATTTATTATTATTATTATTATTTATTATTATTATTATTATTATTATTAGTAGTAGTAGTAGTAGTAGTAGTAGTAGTATTTTATTTTTATTTTTTTTAATTTTATTTTTTTTAAATAGAATCCATATTATTGAATGCATGGTTCTGTATGTAAACACGTTATCTGAACATTAAGTCATACATATTACATATATTCTTTTTTCTGTAAACCGTTTAATTTGTTAAAAGCAAAACACATTTCACACTGCAAAATACTTAATATATTTACTAGAAAAAAAAGAAAAACTCAAATCCCAACAAAACCAAAAAAACAAATTAGAAAATAATAATAAAAAGCCCCCACCCTGAAAATCCCTACACCAACAATCAATAACAAACAAAGAAACAAACAAGAAAACAAAAATCCCAAAAGCCCAGAAAATATTTGTTTAGTGTTAATAACGCTGGAAAATGGATCAAAGATGTCGCTGACTCGGAAAACTGCTGGAATAGTTTTCTTTAGAAAGTTACTACTAAGCTTAGTCTAAATTTTTTTTTTTTTTTTTTTTTTTCCTACTATTTCTCTTAAATCTCGTGCTAAGGATGAAAAGCATCTTGCACCAGTGTTGACAGGGAAGTACATTTATCCGCGGCCCCACTGTGAGATGTGCGGCCGTAAAATCCAACAGTTGTAAGTCATCGACTTTCTTTACTAACTCATGTAAAAAGAAAACAAACACGACTTAGATGTAAGCTATTGAACATCATCATCACCACTGTTACCATCATTATCATCACCACCACCACCATCATCATCACCATTGTTGTTATTATTATTTTTGATGTTGTTGTTGTCGTTTTTTATTATTATTATTAAATTTAAATCTAGACTAATATATTAATAATAAATCTACAGTAATAACAAGGGAAGTAATTCGTTCAATTTTACGTGTCATTATTATTATAAATTTCTTTTGTGAATATATTCTAACACATTTAAAAAAATAAAAATAACACTTTTTTTTTTATAAATGTTAAGTTTAACCTAATATTCAACCGAATATTTTGTTTATTATTATGTGTGTTTGTGTCTAGTAATTTAAAAACATATATTTTTATTTATTTATTTATTTATCTATTTATTTTTATTAATAAATATAAACTCTATGCGTAATATTATATTCATTTGTAAATATTTTGCTTTTTTATTTATATAAATGTTATATCGACCTCTTAATACCCAAATGCTCACTCATTTCCACCAATATGCTTTTTAAAAACAATAAAAGATTGTAGCATGTCACTGCGCAGGTTAAAGATTGTTACTCGATATTTAAATCTTTTCAGTGTTCATTTATTATTCCACTGAATAATAATAAAGAAAACAAATAATAAAGACAATAAAAAAGAGATAGATTTGGCACATGTACACATCTGTAGTAATACCTATATATAGGAAATGCTTTTTCGAATAGTAACAGAAAAACCTCAGTAAAGAAGACGATGCCTTTTAAACACGTTAAAACACCGCGTAATATGCCTTAGTCCCGTAAAAGTAAAAATAAAATAAAATATCTATGTATGTCTATATTGCAGGCGTTCTGGTTAATTTTGAAAAAACTACTTTAGTGAAAATTATTTTTCTTAATTTTATTTTCAGTAAAATGTCGGCAGGAATAATTTGCATGTATGTTTGTATGTATGTATCTATGTGTGGAATGTGTGTCTGGACATTTTATTTATTTGTAATGTCTTTGAGTGTGAGTGTGTGTGTGTGTGTGTGTGTGTGTGTGTGTGTGTGTGACGACTCAGAATGCACAACCAAAGATACATTTTGTGCTGAATAATATTTATTTTATTATTTGATTACATGTAATTTGTTTTCTATATGTAAGCACGTTATCTGAACATTAAGTCATACATATTACATATATTCTTTTTTCTGTAAACCGTTTAATTTGTTAATATCAAACACATTTCACACTGCAAGATACTTAATATATTTGCTAGAAAAAATAAAAATCCCTACAAAACCAAAAGAAAATAAATAAATAAATAAATTTCTTTTCTACTCTAATACTTTAAAAAAAAATAACACTCTTTTCTTAAAAATGTTAAGTTTACCATAATATTCAAACGAATATTTTATTCTATTATTGTGTGTGTGTGTGTGTGTGTGTGTGTGTGTGTGTGTGACACGACTGAGAATGCACGACCAAAGATACATTTTGTACTGACATGTAGTTACAGAGTGTACTAAATAAGATTTATTTTATTGTTTGATTACATGTAATTTGTGTACGAGTAAAGGGAATCCTAGCAGTAATTGGTTAATAAAAATTTAATTTAAATTAGTTAATTGTAAAATATTACAACTTTAAAATTTACCTATTATCATTAAATTAAACTAGCTACCATTAATGTTTTATTTGATAAGAAAAAGTGAAAAGCAAATGCATTTATTGTGTATAGTTAAAATTTTCCAATTACACAAGCAAACTAAAGTAAAATAATTAATAAATAAGTAAATAAATAAATTAAAAATAATCACATTTTTATAATCTTTCTAAACTTTGATCTTTTTTCCGTTTATCAGTATTTTCGACTATCAACCAGTTCTGTTATCAACACATATTCAGTTGTGGAGCTTCTTGGTGCATGAAATAGTTTTATAAGCTATTTTACTGTTGAAAAAGTATATTAGACATTTGAAATAAATTATTTATTCCCGTCTACTGCAGAATTCAGAGCCATAATGTTCCAAATCGTAAGTTTTATAAGCCGGTAGATCAGAAAGTCTAAAATGAAACTGGTAAGTAAGTTATTAATTTAGTGTAATTTTCAGCAGAAATCACAAACTACATCAGGAATAATAATATGGCATCAATTTCATAATAAATTTATTCGTTTTAAAAATAAGTTAGTATATGAATTCCTAACCAAACAACATATATAATGTAAAAACATAATAAATTCAGTATGTGGAGATTTATACAGAAGATGTTTTATTCTCTTTTTTTCTTGTTTTTTCTTTTTTTCTTTCATTGTTACTTTCTTTTATGATATTTATTTATTTCTATGATGCAATTTCCAAAATGTTTATTCATTAATATTTGTCTACGAACAGTATCAATAATTTTAGCACATTTTGCGACACTTTCAGGAATAATATTTTTACATGAATTTCATATTAAATGTATTCATTTATAAACAAGTTAACCAAACAATACATATAATGTTAAAAACACAATAAATTCAGTATTCGGAGATTTATACAGAAGATGCTTTTTGTTTCCTTTTTTTTTTTTATTGTTAGTTTCTTTTATAATATTTAATTATTCTATGATGCAATTTCCAAAATGTTTATTCATTAATAATTGTCTACGAACAGTATCCATAATTTTCGCACATTTTGTGACAGTTTCTAACTCTAGACGTATATTTTTGGGTGTATAATTCATAAAAGAAACAGTAAATAGGAATATGTATTTATTATTTAAGACATCTTCCAAACATTATTAGTATTAATTCTTTTTATTAAACGTTTCAAATGTCAACGGAATTATCGTTTGAATTAACGTATTCAACATCACCTCAACACCACAAGTGTTATTATTATTATTTTTAAATGACTAAATCTTTTATAAAAAAAAAAAAATTAAAATGTAATAAAAATACAAATAAAGGTTAAATGTACACGCTTTGTTTGCAAACCATTCTCACCAAAAATCGTGCTTAATGTAATCAAGTAAGATCGTGTCGCAAACCAAACACGGGGTAAAAATATCAAAACTGCAATTTTCTGACATATTAGCATGATGTCAATTGTCAAATCTGTTTTTAGAATTCACTTTACCCCGCGACCTCTGCTTGTGTTGGTAACGCGGTGGAACCTTTTTTTCCAATTCCTTCAGTCGATATTGTATATCTTCATTCATTTTTGCCATTTCTTTCCTCTGTTGTCCTATTGTATCATTCAGAGTGCTGATAGTCATATCCTGCTTCGTCATTGCGCCTTTCAGAATGTTGATAGTGAAATCCTGCCTCGTGATCGCGCATTTCAGGCCTTTCAGTTCCATCTTATCTTTCCTTCTGTGTTCTTCGAGTTCTTGGATTTTGCTTTCGAGAAGATCAATTTGTCTTTCAGCTTCTTCGAGTTTCTTCGTTTTTTCGTTCAGCTGCTGTGTCAGCATTTCGATGGTCATTTTAGTTTCAGCTTCTTTTGCAGTCAGCATTTTTATCTCTTTCAGAGAATGTCTGATGACTGCTATGTCGATTTTCAAATCATCCAGATTTGAGACCTTTTCGTCCAGTTTATTAAAACGATCTTTCAGCAGTTCAAGTCGGAGATCGAAATTTGTATCAGTTTTCCATTTTTTTGTACCATCAACATCATCATCGCCTCTGGGAGTGATAGAATTTGGATCGATGAGTTTTGCCACAAGATCGAAATAGTGACGGTTTTCAAGAGATTTGATAAATTCAGTGAAGGCCAGCGGTCCTCCTTGAAGGATGATTTTATCTAGTAGAAGTCGGATACGTTTCTGTCTCGGTTCGGCAGAAGTAATTTCCATTTTGTCGTCCAGGGTAATGATATCGGATGAAAAAAGATGTGTGACGATCTCATTTGCCTCTACAGTCCTCTCTATTTCCACCAAGTTGTTCTGAATACATTTTTCTTCATCCTCGTTCATCCTTCCACGACTTGAAGTTACTTTAGCCATTCCTTAATCTTTATTAAAAAAAAAAAAAGAAGAAGAAGAAGTAAAAGAAGAAATAGGTATATACCAACAGCTAACGACAGACGGGTAACAACAGTGTACACATAATCATTGCTTATTCATATTGTGTCTCCATAAAATTCAACTGCCAAAAGGCAAGAAACAAACATGGGCAATGTTACCAACATTATATTTTACATAGATTAGGTTAAGTCTGCCAAATTTCGAGATATCTAACAATTCTCTATTTTAACAAAAGATACGAAAACTCTACTCATTATTAAATTTGTAGCTTTTTTATGTGGAATCATTATGATAATGTCATTTGAGAATTTTTTCTTTTCTTTTTGTTATCAAAAGTTAGATTTTCTACTCTACTGCTAGCATAGTAAAAGCTACTATAACAAACATGATTTACGAATTTTGATGATACATATGTAATAAATGATACAGTTGCAATTTTTACATTCTTATATTTTGTGTTTAGTTGTCTGTTGTGAATTTTAGTTTTGTAGATAATATCTATATTAATTTGCTTATGAATTAGTTAATTGCTTATATTAAATTGTATTAAATGAAATCATAGTACATATTGACTATCAAACTGTAGAGGCACGAATTATGATATTACTGTAACAACTCACGGTTGTCATCTTTTTAAAATGACAGTACATGTCCAAGCTTTCGAAATAGTCTTCTTCAAAATAACTTATGTTTTGTATCTTCAGCGTAGGAAATTTAATTTTAATTTTAATTAAAAATGGTTATTACATAATAAGAGGTAATTATTAATTTGTTTTTTACCTACTCTGTCTGCATTTATTATTGTTGTTGTTGTTGTTGTTGTTTTTTTATTATTATTATTATTATTATTATTTTATTTTTATTTTTTTTGTCGCCTGGACTAATAATGGAGCAGACATCTTGGAATAGCAGTTCAAAAAGAACTGTTACAAAATACAGATATTTTAATGTTGCTGTGCAAGTCTTCTAAAAATCTGCAAAACATTTATTTAAAATTATTTTACTACTCATCGTTTACACCAATTCTGTTAGCCGTATTCGTATTCACACAGTCTATAATAATAAAAACACATTTATATATTTTTAATTATTTTTAAATTTCATCTGATAATACTTATTAAAGCATGATAATATTTACCATTTTTAAACTATTCCAGTCCATGGCCTTCACAAATTAAGTTACTAATTCATCCTTCAGTAAATAAAAAGAATTATAAATCAAGTTTAGCAAACTTACCAGGAAAACATCCACTACCTGTAGTATTTTCAGGTCTTTGTATTGACCGCAGAACTACATGTATTGATTATAACTCACATTAAAGAAGAATAACTGGACGCTGTAGTGAACACCTTGATATTGTTACCATACGTCACATGTCAAACACGAAACCATAAAACTTAACAGTACGCAGTCACCCAAAACATTGCGTCAGATGTTATTCTTAATTTATGATTTATTGGATCATTGCATGTTCAAAAAAACAAGCCTTATTCAAACAGTTACTGATTATAATTTACATTTCAAACGTTTGGCAGACTTCTGACTAGTTTCAAGGAAATCTTTAACCGGATGAATTCCATTGGTTCAAGTATTAGATTGTTTATCTCCAAAACTAGATTAGAAACCTCATTTTTGTTTATTTCGCAATCCAGGAAGTTCAGTTATATATTAGTATTTAGTTGATATATGATAATTAGGACGTGTTTTATCAAAATCTGAAGGTTAGAGTGTGACATTACATAAATACAAATGTACATTTACGTCGGTGAACAGGACACATTTGTTATTTTCAAGATGGTTATACATGTAATATATTAATTATGTCTCAAACGCAAATTAAGTCATCTTTCACTGTCTAATAAACCTAATGTAATAATTGTTTTAGTTTTTTCTTTATTGGAGATTAAATATTTATTAAAATAATAAAATAATAATAATAATAATAAAATTAAGATCTTTCTTTCATTTAGTTTATATGGGTTTTTTTTAGTGTTAATTATTGTTTACTGTATTTACTCTTATGCAAATTGATATAAAATAATTTAAATTTTAAAAATATTGATAGAGAATGATCATATAGTTGAAAATACCAAAGTATGATATACCAGTGGAAAAGCAACTCAAAGGGAACTGTCAAGGTCAAACCTAGGACACAGTGAGTCATTTTAAAAGAAATAGCTTCGCCTAGTGGACGACCTTGGTTCATGTTTGCATTAAGATTGATCTGTAATAATAATTGTTAATTACAAACACGGGTTGGTCCTGTAATGACTGTAACATTAACTAATGCAGTACAGCGCATCTGTCGCTTCTGTTTCCTATTATGTTGTGTTTATCATCATCATCATCATCTTTAGGGTTGTTCTTATTGGTATTGTTATTATTATTATTATTGTTATTACGGTTAAATCACAGTTTTAGATATAACTCAAATAAATCATAATATATATATATATATCTATAATATATCGGTGTAAAACAAAAGTCTACAAAGATCGAGTCACTGTTTTGTTTCCGCGTCACAAAGCCACGTTACATTTACAATCAGACTTACATCCACGTCGTTAACGTTGTTAAAAAACATTTATTTATTTAATTATTTATTCGTCGATTATTGTTAGTAGTAGTTCACGTTCCAACAGTAATAGAGTATTTTTATTTTTTTTTTATTTTTTTTTTGATGTTATTATTGAATGCATTGATCTGGATACCTTTCTGATATTTATTTATTTATTTATTATTTTATTTAAAATATTTCATTATTATTAATATATTTATAGAAAAAAAGTAGTAAAAATAAAATAAAAGTATTAAAATAGTAGTGGTAGTAGTAGTAGTAATAATAGTGGATTTTATTTTTATTTTTATTTTTTTATTTTTAAAATAGAATCCATATTATTGAAAAGCATTGTTCAGTGTTGACAAACACGTTATCTGAACATTAAGTCATCGACTTTCGAACAGTTGTAAGTCATCGACTTTCTTTACTAACTCATGTAAAAACAAACACGACTTAGATGTAAACTATTGAACGTCATCATCACCACCGTTACCATCATTATCATCACCACCACCACCATCATCATCACCATAATCATTGTTGTTATTATTATTTTTGGTGTTGTTGTTGTTTTATTATTATTATTATTAAATTTAAGTGTAGACTAATATATTAATAATAAATCTACAGTAATAACAAGGGAAGTAATTCGTTCAGTTTCACGTGTCATTATTATTATAAATTTCTTTTGTGAATACATTCTAACACATTTAAAAATATAAAAATAACACTCTTTTTTTATAAATGTTAAGTTTAACCTAATATTCAACCGAATATTTTGTTTATTATTATGTGTGTCTGTGTGTTTCTACAAATTTAAAAACATATATTTTTATTTATTTATTTATCTATTTATTTTATTAATAAATATTAACTTTATGCATAATATTATACTCATTTGTAAAAATATTGCTTTTTTATTTTGTCGGCCTTATGACTTCATAAGTATTAATATACGACCACTTAATACCCAAATGCTGACTCATTTCCACCGATATGCTTTTGAAAAACAATAAAATATTGTAACATGTCACTGCGCAGGTTAAAGATTGTTACTCGATATTTAAATCTTTTCAGTGTTCATTTATTATTCCACTAAATAATAATAAAAAAAAAAAAAAAAAATAAAGACAATAAAAAATGAGAGATTTGGCAAATGTACTAATATATGTAGTAATCTCTCTATATAGGAAATGTTTTTTTTTTTACGTAGTAACAGTAACAGTAACGCTTCAGTAAAGAAGACATGTTAAAATACTGTGTAATATGTCTTAGTTCCGGATTAAAAAAAAGCTATGTATGTCTCTATTGCAGACTTTCAGGTTAATTGTTAAAAAATCTACTTTAGTGAATTTTTGTTAATATTATTTTCAGTAAAATGTCGGCAGGAATAATTTGCATGTTTGTATGTTTGTATGTATGTGTCTGTATGTGTATGAGTGTGTGTTTATATACATATATAAACATTTTATTTATTTGTAATGTCTGTGAGTGTGCATGTGTGTGTGTATGTATGTGAGACTACTCAGAATGCACTATAGAAGATACATTTTGTGCTGACATGTAGTTACAGAGTGTACTAAATAAGATTTATTTTATTATTTGATTACATGTAATTTGTGTACGAGTAAAGGGAATCCTAGCAGTAAAAGTTTAATAAAAATTTAATCTAAATTACTTAATTGTAATATTTATAAATTTAAAACTTACGTATTATAATTAAATTAAACTAGTTAATATTTTATTTGATAAAGCAAATGCATTTATTGTGTAATTATAAACTTTTCCAATTCCAAAACCAAACTAAAGTAAAATAATAAATAAATAAGTAAATAAATAAATTAAAATTAATCATTTTTAATCTCAGTAATATGTATGTTTTATTTATTTTAATACGAACTAACACATTATTCCTGAGAATTTTTAATGCCGTAAACATATTTATAATCTTCTAAACTTTGAACTTTTTCCAGTTTATCAGTGTTTTCGACAATCAACCAGTTCTGTTATCAATACATATTCAGTTGTGGAGCTTCTTGGTGCATGAAAGAGCTTTATAAGCTATTTTACTGTTGAAAAAGTATATTTGACATTTGAAATAAATTATTTATTCCCGTCTACTGCAGAATTCAGAGCCATAATGTTCCAAATCATTAATTTTATAAGCAGGTAGATCAAAAAGTCTAAAATAAAATTGATATCTTAGTGTAATTTCAACAGAAATCACAAACTACATCAGGAATAATTTTACATGAATTTCATATTAAGTTTATTTGTTTATAAACAAGTTAACCAAACAACACATATAATGTTAGAAACACAATAAATTCAGTATGTGGAGATTAATACATAAGATGGTTTTTTGTTTCCTTTTTTTTTTAATTGTTACTTTCTTTTATAATATTTCTATGATGCAATTTCCAAAATGTTTATTCATTAATAATTGTCTACGAACAGTATCCATAATTTTCGCACATTTTGCGACAGTTTCTAACTCTAGACGTATATTTTTGGGTGTATAATTCATAACAGAAACAGTAAATAGGAATATGTATTTATTATTTAAAACAACTTCTAAACGTTATTAGTATTAATTCATTTTATTAAACGTTTCAAATGTCAAAGGAATTTCCATGATAACAAAGTTTTTAAAGAGATAAAAAAATTAGTCTGTTATTTTTGTGTTAATTCAAAACCATCATCAATCATGTGCTTAATGTAATCCAGTAAGATCATGTCGCAAACCAAACATGGGATAAAAATATCAAAACTGCAATTTTCGGACATATAAGCATGATGTCAATTTTCAAATCTGTTTTTAGGCTTTATTTTACCAGGCAACCTCATCTTGGTTTGGTAACGTTGATTCAGCACCATACTTTCCAATTTCTTCAGTCGAGTTTCTTTATCTACATCCTTTTTGTTCAGTTCCTCAATGGCTTTCGTTTTTTCTTTCATCAGGTCATCCTGCAGTCCTATCTTATTCTTCAAAGTGTTGATCGTGAAATCCTGCCTCGTCATCGCGCCTTTCAGATTGTTAATTTCCATTTTATCTTTCTTTCTCTGTTCTTCGAGTTCTTGGATTTTGCTTTCGAGAAGATCAATTTGTCTTTCAGCTTCTTCCAGTTTCTTCGTTTTTTCGTTCAGCTGCTGTGTCAGCATTTCGATGGTCATTTTAGTTTCAGCTTCTTTTGAAGTCAGCACTTTTATCTCTTTCAGAGAATCTTTGATGATTGTTATATCTTGTTTCACGTCATCAATGTGTGAGACTTTTTCGTCCAATTTAAAAATTCGATCTCTCAGCAGTTCAAGTCTGCGTTCGATATTTTTACCACGTTTCCATTTTTTGATATCATCATCAACATCATCATCGCCTCTGGGACTGACAGAATTTGAACCGATGAGTTTTGCCACAAGATCCAAATAGTGACTCTTTTCAAGAGATCTGATGAATTCAGTGAAGGCCAGCGGTCCTCCTTGAAGGATGATTTTATCTACTAGAAGTCGGATACGTTTCTGTCTGGATTCGGCAGAAGTGATTTCCATTTTGTCGTCCAGGGTAATGATATCGGAAGCAAACAGATGTGTGACGAGATGATTTGCCTCTACAGACCTCTCTATTTCCACCAAGTTGTTCTGAATACATTTTTCTTCATCGTCGTTCATCCTTCCGCGAGTTAAAATTGCTTTAGCCATGCCTTAATCTTTATTAAAAGAAGAAAAAAAAAAAAAGGAAGAAATAAATATCTACCAAATCCTAAGGACAGCCGGGCAACAACAGTTTAAACATCATCATTGCTTGTTCATAAAACAACTAACGGATTGTCCCCGTTCTTCCTTATCTAAACAAGCACGAAGACTCTGTAATAAAATTGTAGTAGTAGTAGTAGTAGTAGTAGTAGTAGTAGTGTAGTAGTAGTAATAGCAGCAGTAATAGTAGTAATGGTAGTAGTAGTAGTAATGGAACAACTGGGATGTATATAAATATTTACTTGGATTTAATAAGCAAAGTGAAGTAGGTGTATTAATATTTATTTTACATTACAGTACATATCCAAGCTTTCGAAATAGTCTGCTTCAAAATAACTTAAATATTTTTGTTTCATAATAAAAGGTAATTATTATTATTTTCTTTTTACCTACTCTGTCTGCAGTTATTATTAGTGTTATTATTATTGTTGTTGTTGTTCTTATTGTTGTTTTTGTTATTATTATTACTATTATTATTATTATTAGTAGTAGTAGTAGTAGTAGTAGTAGTAGTATTAGTATTTTATTATTTGTCGCATGGACTAATAATGGAATAGACATCTTGGAATAGCAGTTCAAAAAGAACACCAATTCTATTATCTTTATTTGTATTCACACAGTCTGTAATAATAAAAACACATTTATATTTTTTTTAATTATTTTTAAACTTCATCTGATAATACCTATTAAAGCATGATAATATAACCATTTTTAAACTATTCTAATCCATGCCGTTAACGAACTAAGTTAGTAATTTATCCTTCAATTATAAATCAAGTTTAGCAAACTTACCAGAAAAACATCCACTATCTGTAATATTTTCAGGACTTTGTGTTGACCACAGAACTACATGTTTTGATTATGAATCACATTAAAGAAGAATAGCAGCTTAGTGAATAGTGAACAACTTGATAGTGTTACCATACGTCACATGTCAAACACGGAACCACAAAACATCACACTACGCAGGCACTAAATACAGATGGTATACCTCATTTATGATTTATTGGATCTCTGCATGTTTAAAAAAGAAGCCTGTCTCCACCCGTTACTGATTATAATTTACATTTTAGACGGTTGGCAGATTTCTGAATAATTACAAGGAAGATTTGGACCGGATGAATTAATTGGTTGAAGTATTAGATTGCTTATCTCCAAAACTTGATTATAGACCTCATTTTTGTTTATTTCGCAATCCAAGAAGTTCAGTTATATGCTAGTATTTAGCTTATATATGATAATTAGGACGTGTTTTATCAAAATCTGAAGGTTAGATAAATACAAATGTGCATTTACGTCTGTGAACAGGACAGCTTTGTTATTTTCAAGATGGTTATATTAAGGCAAAATAATATAAAATAATTTAAATTTTAAAAATATTGATAGAGAATGATCATATAGTTGAATGTACCAAAGTATGATATACCAGTGGAAAAGAACTCTAAGGGAACTGTCAAGGTCAAACCTAGGACACAGTGAGTCATTTTAGAAGAAAGAGCTTCGTCTAGTGGACGACCTTGGTTCATGTTTGCATTAAGAATGATCTGTAATAATAACTGTTAATTAACACGGGTTGGTCCTGTAATGACTGTAACATTAACTAATGCAGTACAGCGTATCTGTCGCTTCTGTTTCCTATTATGTTGTGTTTATCATCATCATCATCATCATCTTTATGCTTGTTGTTCTTGCTGTTGTTATTATTGTTGTTATTGCTGTTTTTACTGCTGCTGTTGTCGCTTTTGTTGTTGCTGTTATTATTATTATTATTATTATTATTATTATTATTATTATTATTATTATTATTATTTAAGTATTGTACGTTTCTGAGGATCTCACATCTGACGTGGAAAAGACGTCACTAACGTGCATGGCTTCCTGATACAATGGAAAATAGCACATCCTAAAATCTGTACTTTTTAAAATTCCGAATAATTAAATATGAATGATTATACTTTCTGAAACACAAATTGGTGTGTTTAATTATATTTAATTATTCAGAATTTACGCGTTATATTAAAGAAATTTAGTTAAATGAAGAAAAGTTATTTCTGAATGCTCGATGACTTCACATATAGTAGTATTACATTTTAAATACTACACTTTGTAGTCTCCAATAAAAAGACATCGGAACCGTGGGGAAGTGGAATATTATTATCATTGTTATCATTAGTATTGTTATTGTTGTTGTTGTTGTTATTATTAGTAGTAGTAGTATTGCGACTGTTATTATTGCTATTATGATTATTTGTATTGAAGTTGCTATTGTTCTTATTATTTATTTATTATTACTATTGTTTATTATTATTATTATTATTATTATTGCGACTGTTATTATTGCTATTATGATTATTTTTATTGAAGTTGCTATTGTTCTTATTATTTATTTATTATTACTATTGTTCATTATTATTATTATTATTATTATTATTATTATTATTATTATTATTAAAGGATGTTTTATTGTTGTTGTTGATGTTGTTGTTGTTCTTCTTTAACCCCCCAACAACACAACATCAGAAACAACAACAATAAAACCACACCCACAAACACACACACACACAAAAAAGAAAAAATAATTCCCCTCAAAAACCCCCACCACTGAACTGAACTGATTTGAATTTTATTTACGCTCAACAACAGCATGAAAATCACGCGTGAGGACAGGCACTCACGAAATGTTGCTCATTTACCGTCTCCTAGTTAGGCGAGGCCACAATGTGTGGATCAAGTGACACAAACAGACTATCAAAACTGTAATTGTGTACACCGTTATAGGTGAGTGATAGAACCGCTTACATTCGTAAAACATATCAGAGGTGAACAAAAGAAGCAAACAAAAATTAATGTCACTCTGAAGCTTTTTCCATGCACCAAAGACTTCATAATGAAAAAATAATAAGAAAATTATGTCTGAGAATGAGTCATGACATACTTCTTTTATTCTGTAGCACATTTATAAAGACGATATCTTTCCTAAGCCCTTTTAAAGATACTGTGTATGTAATAGGAGATTTAAAGAACAGCTTGACCTTTGTTTAGCTTACCACAGTTCTACGTGGCTGGTAACCAACAAAAGGTTGGCAAAGCAATTTAAAACAATGACCCCAGTGCAGTAAGACTAGGTGAACGTGACAAAGTATCAAAATCAAATGTTCATCTCAGCAAGAAATATTTTATTTATTTGTTTATTTGTTTATTATTATTATTATTATTATTATTATTATTATTATCATTATTATTATTTATTATTATTATTATTATTTTTTTTTTTTACAGTACCTCAATAAGGCGTTAGCCATATCTTAATATTCTTCAAATTCCATACTCCTATATGCACGTAAATATCTGAGTTAAAAACAATGGTCTGTAAAAAAAAAATTCGCTAATTTCATAGAGCTGTATGAATCTCAACATGATACAACAAAGATTTGAATGCTGTGGTTACTAGTCAGCAAAAACAAAAACAGTAGTGGCCGTTCAAGTAGCTGCTTTAAATAGGGCCTATGAAAACCACTACCATATTTTAGATATGCCTTTGTGCTGATACAGAAGGAAAGAAAGAAAGAAAGAACGAAAACTCCTTGGTATAAGAATAAGTTAAAAATGATTGAAATCCATGTTTTAACCAGGTTAATTTACAGTTGACGTTGTTTCCTGAATGAAAATGTTTTTGGCATTTAGAAACTCTCTGTAACCCTCCTTTCAAACACTCTGATACACACTCATTAAAATACACAGAGGAAAACAAATAATAGTTCAGTTTTTATTCATATGTCTTTCTTAGGTGTAAAGCTTTGAGCAGAAGCAGATTGGTATATTTTCAGGTTTTTAATTCATGAAAATAACAAATTCGTGAAGAGTCGCTTTCTGTGTGGTTTGTAAGGATGATGGCAGCATTTGAAAAATAAACACATCAAGTATGTAAAAGTTAGGTAATTTATAAGCAATTTTTCTTTTATGATATTAAGTGATGGTAAACTGTAATCTGGAATTTAATTCTGTATTGTGTATAACTCATTCTTCTAGTGCTTTTCATGCATGAAGACCGCGTGAAGCACAGATATACATCAACAGACAAGCGTTCTGTTAATGCTTCATCTTTCCAGTCTTTTGCATTTCTTAAGGAAATCTTCCAGCGTCTTCTGTTTAAACTCCAGCCATTGCATATTGGCGTCCAGTCGATCTAGTAGGTCTTCCTGGCTCGGATATGGTTTGGCCTATAAGAGTTAAAATTAACTGTACATTATATGTAGCATTTATAGAATTTGATGACATAATGTTTCTTTAACTATAATGAAGACTTCATAGGTAGATGCACACACATACACTCTTTACCAAAAATACATTATACGAAAACATGAAATAAAATTTAAAAAAAAGAAAAAAAAAAGGTCATGACATTCTCCATCAACTGCATTTAAAGGATGATCTCGTTGGATTGACATTTTTCTGGGTGAATCAGAATTTATGCATATTTCCTCTAACATATATATACATTAAAATATGTGGATATTTAAAAATAAAACAGTTATATAGAAAAATATAAAAATACACCTGCAGAAAAATCTTTTACCTTTAATCTTATAAGACTATAAATAGCATCGTCACAATGCTTCATGAAGAATCTTTTGTTTATTTGTAGTAATTCGCAATCCCCGCTTACCTGAAAAAAAAAAAAAAAAAAAAAGAGAAGAAAATTGAGAAAATAATACATTATACTAACTGCGTAAGTTTTGTTCTGTTATAAAACTTAGTAAGATCTCAGGAAAGCATTATAAAAACAACAACTACAAATATAAACGAACAAGCAAACAAAAAACAAATTAATTAAAATAAAATAAAAAAATGATGTAGGTTTAACTTTAGTTCTGTAAATTAATATCCTAATGTAATGAATGCTTCGTTAATGTTCACTCATAGATAAATTTTATTTGTTGATAAATAAACAAAACAATAATAATAAAATTCTAACCAGACTAACGGATGGTCCCCGTTCTTCCTTATCCAAACAAGCACGAAGACCCTGTAATAAAATAGTAGTAGTAGTAGTAGTAGTAGTAGTAGTAGTAGTAGTAGTAATGGAACAACTGGGATGTATATAAATATGTACTTGGATTTAATAAGCAAAGAGAAGTAGGTATATTAATATATATTTTACATTACTGATTAAATTGAGTGTGTTAAATCGTAAATATGAATTGTAAATGGACAAAGACCAGATAACATTGTTTCAGCAACATTTAACTCGTATCAGAGATTAGAAAAACGTTACTAAATAGTGTTCGTCTAATCGAGGTCTATAAAATACACTTACAAACACTTGTCCCGTATGCAGTGTCTCCACCTGGATAAACGCCGGCAGCATCTGCCCGTATACATTGATAGGAGCCGGTTTCTTTACTTTCTTTCTGGACGTCGGCGTTTTAACATACTCTTCTGTTCTTCCACCAATCCTGCGCTTGTCAGACGCCTCCACTGAACTCATTCTGGAATCAGAAGCTTCCGGGCACGATCTGTCTTGTGTTGCCTCCGACTCTTCTACATCTCTCTTCTCCTCCTCGTCAGATTTATTTTCACTCTTTTCGTTTTGTTCATCGTCCGCTATCTTTATTTTTGGCAGTCTGGTGGAGTCTGTGGGTTTAGAGTCGCTGGTGTTTGAATCACTCTTGTCTGAGTGTTCTATGGTTTTCAGTATTGACTTTCTTCTTCCCATCCTGGGAGCAGCTTTGTTGGCTGGAGTGCACGGTAAACTTAGGAATGTGGTTTGTCGTTCCTGTGATCGGCACCCGTACACAGGGGGCGCTGATTTACTTCCGTCCCTTCGCCCTGGATGGTATATTGATGGTTTGTATGCCGATTTAACTGAATGAGAGAAAAGCAGTAATATAATAATTTATTTATTTCATTCACCCTTGTATATATACACATATCATTTACTCAACATTCACAAAAACGAATGTAATATGACATATATAATATATCAAATATACGGAAAGAAATACAACGCTTATACAAACGAATTAAACTGACGATTCATTCAATGATTTATTTCTGTATATTCGTTTTAAAATTTACATGTGGAAAATTTTTAACAAACCCTTCCTCCAACAAAATATACCAAAACAGCAAAGATCCAAAACTAAAAAAAAACAACAACAGAAAACAACAAAAACCCAACATATTTTTATCATTTTCAAATTACTGTTTTGTTCTTATAAACTGCTATCAGTTTTTTCTGTGTGTGTGTGTGAGTGTGTATGTGTGAGTGTGTATGTGTGAGTGTGTGTGTGTGTGTGTGTGTGTGTGGGGGGTGAGTGTGTGAGTGTGTGTGTGAGTGTGTGAGTGTGTGTGTGTGTGTGGGGTGTGTGTGTGAGTGGGTGTATGTGTGTGTGTGTGTGTGTGTGTGTGTGTGTGTGTGAGTGAGTGTGTGTGTGAGTGAGTGTGGGGGTGAGTGTGTGTGTGTGTGTGTGTGTGTGTGTGTGTGTGTGTGAGTGTGGGGGTGAGTGTGTGTGTGTGTGTGTGTGTGTGAGTGTCTGTGTGTGTGTGAGTGTGTATGTGTGTGTGTGTGTGTGTGTGTGTGTGTGTGTGTGAGTGAGTGTGGGGGTGAGTGTGTGAGTGTGTGTGTGAGTGTGTGAGTGTGTGTGTGTGTGTGTGTGTGTGTGAGTGTGGGGGTGAGTGTGTGAGTGTGTGTGTGAGTGTGTGAGTGTGTGTGTGTGAGTGTGAGTGTGTGTGTGAGTGTGTATGTGTGTGTGTGGGGTGTGTGTGAGAGACAGTAATATGAACGCTCGTGAGAATGGCGTCATTTCGTGAAACTGATTCCTAATCATGTACTCACTATAATCTCGTTCTGCTATGAATTGTAAAATTTGTTTCTTTTTGAAAAATGGCGAATCCTGTTCCATTGCTGCAGCTATTTTTTGTCGTCTTGTTTTAATATCCACGTAACTGGGTTCCAGATAAATCAACAACCTGGCTTCTCCCTGCATGAAGTAAACAGAAAAAAAAAAAAAAAAAAAAAAACTTTTAATGAGATTCTACCAATTCTTTGGAGTAATCAGATTTTAAACTGTTTAGAAGAAAACCAGTAAAGTATATATAGTTTGGGAATGTATTTTATATGTTGTTTCTATCAAACTGATAGGCGATCATCAGTCTGTTTAATTACATACTTATTTTATTTATTTTATTTTTATGAAATGAAATAACAGGGGTTTTTTTAATTCATTTTTTGCGTGTGAAACATTCTGTCAAATGATGCAGTTGACCTTTAGTTTGGCTGCTAGTGATGCAAATCAGAGACATTATCTCAAAATAGCGGGATTAGATTTGCATATTAACTGGTAATCTTACCGACTTGACAACGTACACCCATTCTAGTTCGTTGCTGTCTTTGGCTATCAAACGACCATACCTGGAAGTATGATCATAATATCAATACCCCAACCCTTTTAACACCGCGAAGTTTATCGACCAAGTCTGCCATTAAATATAATGCACGCTTGAAGGCGTTTGGTTTGTCAATAGTATAATTACTTTATTGAATCGCTGAGCATTTTACCTGTGAAAATTATTATTCTAGTACTGATAAGATATTACCACCAATGTGAATGTTTTTAAATGTTTAAATAAATATATAGCTGCAGTTATATATTCATTTTAAATGAATCAAAATTTGTTACAGTAATATATAGTGTGTTTTGTGTGTGTGCGTGTGTGTGTCTATGAGTGTGTCATTGATGTAATTCTGAAAAAAATAATGTATAAAATTAGTGTGTATGTGTATGTCTGTGTCTGTGCGTGTGTATGTTTGTATGTATGTATGTATGTATGTATGTATGTATGTATGTATGTAAGAAACAAAGCGAATTATTTTACTTGTATTTTACAATTGTCCATATTGCAGGATTTTCTTCCAGTCGGCGCATTGGGAAATGTTGAAAGACGACATCATGTCTGAAGCAAACAAATAAATTACATAACATATGATATAAAAAAAGTTGTTCTAACATGCACATACAAATACATATACATTTCTAATAGCCTCGGCAGAAAATCCCGAAAAACAAAATAGTAATTGTTCTGAGAACTAAATGTTTTCAGAAATTTAAAAATTTTACCACAAAAATCAAAAAGGCCGAAAATCAAAATCATCAACAACAACAACAAAACCCTTCAAAATTAACAATAACAATACATACATACATACATACATAGGTCTACATAATAAATAAATAAATAAATAAATAAATAAATAAATAATGGTTATTATTAAAATAAAATAAAAATGAGCTTAGGAACCTTCTGTATCCACAGATAAAAAGAAACTATACAAATATACTTTTGTATTTGGAAAACTAATAACATTCTCAAAATGCTTTATCATTTTATGCTTTGTTGCAGTTTGTGAATTTCTTTTGTTGTGGAGTATCCCAGTGAATTGTAATCTCTACACCTTCAGTTACACAATACTTCAGAAAAGATTCTTTATTCTTTCTGCATTCATATGTCACGTAACATAAAACTGACACAAACCTGACATTTTAAAACCTTAATGTTTTTATCTAGCTGTGAAATTGCTGTCTAAGACTGTAAATCTGGGGACCCGGATATAAAGATTACAGAAAAGGAGAGTGTGAACGTAAAAGAAAAAGAAAAGAAATAAAACTCTGTAATACGCCAGGTTCGCTTTTTTTTTCTCTTTTTTTTGAAGTACCAGTAGTGAGTCACTGGTGTTTGGGGTCCTATTAGAATTACTCTTTAGTCTTTGTTTATTTTTTTTTATTACATACCTCAATGATTTTTAACGTAATTCATTTCACAAGGACTGGTTTTTGTTTTACATATCTATCTATCTATCTATCTATCTATATAAATATATATATATTTATTTTTTTTTGGATACATTTTGTTGCGTGAATTTGTGTATGTGTGGCTGTGTGAATGAGACAAAAAAAGAAATAGATTTATTTTAATTTAGTAAATTACAGTGGATCTCTTTCTTATGTAAATTGTATTGGTCACGTATTCCTTTTCCATCTCTGATATGTTACAGCTATCGGTTATCATTTTAGTAACAAGCATAAACGTGTGCAGAATCAAACGATATATTTTTAAAATAAATTTCTGGGGGTTTTGGGGGGGGGGTATTTAATTTTATTTTTAAGCCGTTCATTGTGTCTGTGTACATGTGCGTGTCTGTGTGTACGTGTATGTCTTCAGTAAATCTCTAAGCGGATATAAAATATTTAAACCACCTTATTGAACGTAGAAGAACAATAACGTGTAGAATAATGGTATTATTTACCGTATATCGATAACAGTAACTATCAAAATATAGAAATGAGAATAATACTGAATTAACTTACTTGCAAACTTCAAGATTCTTTGGATTACTAATATCTTCAGCCATATTGAAAATTTGTCGGTAATCCTGAAAATAAATATATATTTTTTGAATCTGTAGTAAATAACAACTCTTTATTTTACTAATAATGTAATAATGCGCATAACGCAGCTACAGGAAACAAAAGCAAAATTTAATATTAATAAAGAGATTTACGTTATTTCACCATAGTTAAATAAATTTTTATATAAATGAAAAACTATATTCAAAATACGTCAATTCAGCAAGATAATGTTTATATTTATTTTAATGAAAAAATGCAGTAACTGACAACGACAAAGTCTGCATTTATGGTAATGAAAAGCTATAGACAGTAAACGAAAAGTGACAGTGACAAATTCCAGCAGTTATATTAATGAAAAACTACAGTCAGTATGCATTAACTTACCAGAACAAATTTTCATTTATATTAATGACATTTTGTATTCGGTATACAATAACTGGCCATAATAAAGTTTACATTTATTTTAACGAAGAGCTGTGTTCAGAATATTAACTGACAACGATGAAATGTATACACTATTAAGCTGTGTTTGCGTTACACTTAAACGCCTAACTTCGAGTGCAGAAACGTGAGACAAGGTTTACATAAACACCAATCATAAAATAACCAGTTTAACAATACAGATAAGTTTCTTTTGTCAAAATGTTGTATGTTGTGAAAGCTTTTAATTTTGTTTTTCTTCATGAATTTTACTCCAGGGATATTTTGTTTTATAACAAATATGTGTGTGCCTCTATTTTGCGAATACAGTTCTGTATACTTTGTGATTTAAACAAGTTTAGATACAGATACAATCAAACTTCAATTTGTAACCTAATTCAAAATATGCCGTAACTATATCAGTTACAATTCTTTACACCAGTTTAATGAAAAAACAAATTAATTAAATATCACTCATCATATATTAGTGTATCTGTGAGTTAAATGCTTAGATGACGGGATGATTGTTTCAGTTAACAGCTATATGGGAGAATGACTGAACCACTGCTGCTGCTACTATTATTACTACTATTACTACTATTACTACTACTAGTGCTACACCTACTGCTATTACCAAGAATAAGAACAATATCAATAAGCATGGTGGTCACCAGATCAGATCATGAATTTTATCATGATTATAATGCTAATGTTGATGATGATGTTCGTGATGATGCTGATGATTATGACATTAAACTGAAAAAAAAAAAAAAAAAAAAAAAAAAACCTAGTGCAGACTGGGTTTTTTTGGTATCCGTAAATTTCTATTTAAAAAAAAATCAATTCCCTCAACAGTTTCTCAACAACTACTACATTTAGCCGTTAACATCAGTTTACAATCCAGTTAGATGAAAAACCAAAAAAGAAAAACCAGTTCACACAAAGGCACAATGTCAGACATGCACGCGCTGAATGAACACGACAATAACAGACCAACGGAAACGGGTCGCAGGATGCCGATATGGCCGATCACAAGTCGAAGCCAATAATCATATTGATCTGTTTGGAGTGGGAATTTAACCTATTTCAATTAATTCATAACATGTATGTGTCAAAGATTTCAAGTAGAAATATTCATTAATTCATTAATTCATTAATTTCGGTATGGTTTTGTTCGGTAGAATTATGTGTGTTAAATTTCCCAAAGAATAGGTGTGGGTTTGTTTGTGGTTTTTTTTCGATTGAAATATAATATGTGTGTATGTGTGTGTGTGTGTGTGTGTACACACACACACGCACACACACATATATATATATATATGTATATATATGTGTACAGGTAGATAGATAGATAGATAAATTAAACAGCTGATAGTTTGGTAAATGAAAGCTACTTTTTATTAACAAAAAACTACTGCTACTACCATTAGTAGAGTAACATCAGTAAAAATAGTAACAGCAAAAGGAATTAAAAACTATATTTAATATTCTTCATCATACTTTTGAGAAGACCCCTTATTACACGCTAAAACTTTATTTTATTTTTATATTTTTATATTTTTTTTTAATGTTTTATTCATAGGAACAATTGTTATAAATGCCATGTTGAAAGATTACATGGAAGTTTAGTATGAAGTATTTAGTGCACAGTTCGACCCTGTTATTGTTTAGAATATGCGTGTGTGGAGAGAGTAGATCTACTGCTAATTAACGTAGGTTTTACTACGATGTTTCGGTTGTATTAACCATGGGTTTTGTTTGAAACGTTCGCATATGACAATTGTGAATGTTACAAAGCTGTACATGTATTTTATTTAATGGAATCATACCATATAATGATTAAAAATCAATCCGCCGATTCTATTATAAAATGCTCTTAACATTATTGTCGTTTGTTTTAGAATGTTTTATTTATTTATTTATTTATTATTATTATTATATTATTAGTATTAGTATTATTATTAATGTTGTTGTTGTTGTTGTTGTTATTTTTATTGCTGTTGCTATTTTTGCTGTTATTGTCATCACTGTTATTATTATTGTTATTATTGTTCTACGACTTCTTCATTTTTTGTTCTTGTTATTACTATTATTACTCCTTTTACCATTTTTGCTGCTTCTGTTGTTGCTGATGTCGTTGTTTTCATAGTTATTATTATTATTATTATTATTATTAATTAACAATTCAGCATGATTCTACAAACACGCCTAGATTGTTTAAATTTCTTTTCTTTCTTTTAATGCGATCCATGGTTAAGCTAACACGTAAAAGAATAAAAACAACACCACTAACCTGTTTGTGAATACAAAACAGCTCTGTGTTCGTCCGTGTCAGCACGGTTGTCCGTCTGTTACAGCCACATATCAAATCTTCTTCCTACAACGAAAGCGATATTAGTAAATATACTTTTGAAAAAAAAACCCACTTAAATACAAGCTTCGTCTTAAAATTAACGTCTTCTGAACCTAACTACAGTTTAAATACCAGCTTCTCTACCTCAAAATTACCTTCTTCGATACCTGACTACAAGTATGTTGCAGAACGAAAAGCAAAAACTAACTGAAGTATATTGATCAGACATGAAAGCGAAATCAGTTGAGTTGTGTGAAAACATACTGCTAGCTTTTCCAGCAGTACGCAGTGTTCAGTGAATGAAAACAGATGAACATTAAACCTGAAATAATCACTTGAAGAGATGAAAGAACTGGCTTCATAATAGATTTGTTTATTTAAATATGTGTAATGAACCAAAATGAACTCTTTACAACTGTCGTTAAACTAAGATTATTGGTGGTTTGCAAACACTTCTGTCTTAACACGTTAGAAAACAAAATAAAAATAATAATAATAATAATAAATATAACCTTTATAATGGAATGTGTTATTAATTCGTGTAAAGTGGCACAAGAGTTCAAGTTTAAAAAAAAAAAAAATATGAAAAGGCATGTTAACACACACAGCATCTAACTCTCACATACAATCACATGCTTTCTTTTTCTTATTATAAATCTTTAAATGTGTGTGTATGTGTGTGTGTTTTTGTGGGTGTAAAATGTGTGAGTGTGTGTGTATTATTAATATTATTATTATCATCATTATCATCATCATTATTTAAAATATAAAAATAAAAATAAAATAAAATAAAAATGAAAGATGCAATACACGTGAGGCTACAGACATGATACATACAAGTAACAATATTAGCGAATCTGATCAAGATTCCTGATTTATCAAAGTGCGGGTCGGTGAACTAAAACACAACGCACAGTCATGAAGTCTGTTATTTCTGTTATACGATTCTGGGCTTAGAAGTTAGGTGAATGTTAGAACACAGTCAGTGACATTCTGAGTGATGAACAAAATGTCGTGCAGAACACGAACAACGCGTGATGCATTCCAACGAGTGGTGCTGAATGTCGAAACCAGTCACCAAACTTACCCCAAAAATTTCACCAACTTCTATATCCTGCGGCTGTTTCCAAGCTTCAACTTTTTCTATTACTGAAATATCACGCATTACACAATTAAACAGAGAGGGAGGAAAAGAGAATGGAAAATATGAACAAACGTGTTTCTGGTATCAGTTGCAGTCGAATGACATCACGTTGTATCTAAAACACGTAAATAGTATTATTTAAGTCTGTCACATATCTGAAATAAATATCTCCTTGTTGTCCTTAACTTACCCCGAACTTTGATCCAGGCAAAAGTTCTCGCACCATTTTCTGGTTTTCGCTTTTTTCTACCACTGAAATATTGCAGAAATGTATAATTTCGTAATGAAGAAACGAAGATATGGGAAACCACAAAGTTTCAACGTGTACTTGTATAGGTGTTTTATGAGTTACACATTGTTTTCGTAAAAAGATTGTTGACTGTGAAATGTTCAGTTGTTATTTTCTAAAAGATAAAAAGGTTAGAAAATAATAAAATAATAAAGAGAATTACTGCGCTTTAGATTAAGAGATTTGAAATGTTTTGTTTCTTTCTGTTATTATTTGTATGGAAGATCAATATGGTATGTGTGAAATCATATTATTTTAATAAAAAGGCCAGAGCCTGAAAGAAAAAAGATTCTAACATAATCAGTTTTAGAATTCTTGTTCTTCTTTCTTTCTTTTTTTTTAAATTTGTTTTTATTTTTTTTATTTTTTTATTTTTAACGAATTTTTCAATTGGTGATTTGAATTTAGATGCTTAAATATAAACCCTCAAATCCATATATAAGGTAGTCTTGTATACACTACATAAAATATATACCTTAACAATTCTTATTCACAACTACAAAGTTAATAAAAAAAAAGGAGAAAAACAAAGCAGTTGTCATCAGCATCAGAATACGCTCACATCCACACATACATCAATCCATCCAATCATTCATGCACACTTAAACACACACACACACGCACACACACACACACATCCACACATACATCAAACTATCCAGTCATTCATGCACACTTAAACACACACAAACACACACACACACACACGCATACATAATACATAATACATAATACATTCACTGAATCAAATAATGAAGTATGTATTAAAAGATAAGTTGAGATTACTTACATGTTCCAGACATGACGAAATAGCATCCGTCTGGACTGAAACCCTTTCTGACTATGACTCGATTGTGTGCAAACCTGAATGTCAAAATAATACCGCTAATATCGTCAGCATTGAATCAACGATCGGTGCAAATATACTACATTAACTGAGTCAGCATGTCTGGTTCTTTTATATGGAATTAATTCAAAATATTTTATTTATTTATTTATTATAATTATAATTATTATTATTATTATTTTTGTTGTTTTTGTTGTTTTTGTTGTTGTTGTTAGTAGTAGTAGTAATAGTAGTAGAATTTTGTAATAACAAAATAAATCTGCGTTATGAAATAACCAAGATGCAGAATGTTTAGAGAACACAATATTAAACGAGTGTAACATACTTGCAGTACATAGCAAGACGACACATGTGTTTCTGGATGTTTAAAGGGTAAGTGTTGAACTCTGGAGAAATGCCTTTCATACATCGAATGACCTGCAAAAGAATGTGACTGATATCAACATCGACAATATTTTTAAAAATTCTAAATAATATCGATATATCACAGGATATGTGATTTTTAACAAGTAATATCAAAACTCTCATAGCGGGTTCTAACGGTTCGTCTGAAGCTTTGAAAAAATCAAAAACCTTACAAGGGGAAATAAATCTGTAAAGATCTAAGCACAGGCCGTCATTTATCTAACGTAATTTTCAGTGCGTTGTTTTAACCAGTTGGTTTTGTTTATTGCATTTTTGCATAGGAAGTCTGGTTTAAATATCGTAAAACAATAATGTACTAAATATTAAAAATTATATCACTGCACAGTTTTAAAAATTTTAAACATACATTTGCCAATATAAAGTTAAAGGACACTGGATTTTTCATGCACCCCTGTTATGCAATAAAATTATAATATACTTTCTAAAAATAAATATATTCATTCTTTACAAAGCACTTTTGCAAACATGCAGAGACCTACAACTGTTATGTAATACAAGAACCACCGTGTTTCCTAAAAATAAAATTTCCACTCTTTGTAAAACAATCTAACAATACACCCTTTCCCTTACAATTTGTTGTTGATTTAGACCCCTTAGAAAGACGCCTGGTTCCGTCCCTGTAAAGTGGAGTACCATGGTTTCATAGAAACAAGAGAGATATGACTAAAATATAAAACCACGTACTAAAGCTATCTGCTCTCGGGTTCGGGTGTCGGGTATCAGCTGAAGGATCGAGCGAACCTCGTCAGTGAGAAAACTCTGAAGAGATAAAACGCATTCATTAAACCCTTGTAGGACGTTAGTTCTTTAAAAATATCAAATTCAGATACGTAAATATGTGTTTTCTTTGTCCATCCTAATCATCGTATCTTTACGTCTTTACGTGTATTGTTATGAATGTGTAACTAACTGTATACCGGTATAAGATTTTCATTTTATTATTTTCTAATGAGCCTGTGTATATAGACAACACCAGTCATAATAATAATAATAATAATAATAATAATAATAATAATAATAATAATAATAATGATGATGATGATGATGATGATGATGGTGGTGATAATAATAATAATAATATATCCACTTTAACATCTAGTAATTCGATATAATAATATCTGAAGCTGAGATTCAGAATGTTCAACCACCTTACCTCGGATTTACGGCTTTTTTCAAAATAACTCAAGTCAAATGTTAGTTGTATCAGTTCTCGCTGGTCGTTGGGTACAAACGTCACAAACGGCCTTGGACCTTTTCGAGTGTTCTGTATTGTCGACTCAGCCATGAGATTGTCGATGAGGTTGTACCATGGTTCCCTCTTTATTTTATCTTCAACAAGTCTGAAAACATCGAAAACTATATCGTGTGCTTCACACAGTAACGAATCAGCACTGTAAGTTATTGTTTGAAAACCAAGTATGCAAAACAGTATGATAAATAGTTTTGTATTAGACGGGAAGAAAAATGTAATATTCCACTATAATCTATTTTACATACCTTAGGCAAGTCTATAAATATATATATATAAAAAAATCACTATAATATTTTTATCTTTATGCTGATTATAAAATATATATTTTTGCACAGAGTATCCAGGACGATATAATACACTATAATAATCTAAATAGCTTTACATAAAGTGCAGTACGGTATAACCTAACTATCTCTAAACACTATATGCAAAACAGTGTAATAAATCATTATCATGTTGTTGTTTGTTTCACACCAAGTGTAACTGTTTTAGATAGCAAAATGAAGGTGAAACCACGGTGTTCGTGTGTAAATATTAAACAACAGTTTATCAGCTTTTTAAAACGTACATACGTCTTTAACACCCAGGTCTCAAACACTGCATTGTTGTTCTGTTTACAATTGTTTCAGTCTTAATTTATATTTAGGTGTGATTTATCTTCTAAAAATAATTAATGTCTTTAGAAGGATAACAACAATTATTTGATGGTGTGATGTTTTACCACTGCCGTTTACAAACCGCCAATTGACTCGTATGTTATGTATTTAAGTAACTGAAGACAAATAAAAGATGAACATTTCTGTTAAAGAGAAACAGAAAAATCAAACTCGCTTACTATTTAATCAACACTCAAAAAGAAAAGACCTGATGATATTCAGTTAGATTTATAAACTGTCCTGAACACGTGTTGTAAGGGGTTTTATATTACAGTGATCTGTTACAATGCTGTCGTACTGAGTGGTCTTTCAAGCTTTTCTTTTATCAGTTTTAAATATTTGCGACTTAACGGACGTCGACAACAACAAACATCTCTTTGCCGCTATTAATCCGTTAAATAGAGGCTATTATAGTACTTCTCAGGCTGTCTTTTATGTTTACTATAAAACTGTTTATTTACTGTTTTGCATAATCAGTGTAAAGTTACACATATTTTAATAGTTTATTACGCTGTATGAATAATAATTAGTGCAAAGTATGTGTATTATAATAGTTTATTATTCTGTGTATATTAAAAATAGGATAAAAATATAGAGACCAAAATCGTTTATTGTGCTGACTGTATTATATATAATGTATATGTTTGCATGTATGTGTGTGTGTGTGTGTGTGTGTATGTGTGTGATACATATTACTGTGTATATTATACTCTCTATAGTCTAAAGATATATGGAATAAAATAATGTATTGTAGTCAGTGTATAATTTATTATTAGTGTAAAGATATACAGAACAAACTAAAATAATTTATCATATATGTATATTATACTTAGTGTTAAGATATATATATATATATCTATATCAAAATAGTTTATTATAGGTGTGTATTATGTATAGTGTAAAGATATATATATATATATATATATGAAAATAGTTTACTATACTGGGTATGTTGTTCGTAGTGTGAACTGATTTATTACATCTTTTACTACAGTAAAAAGATTCTTACTATAAAACACACACACACACACACACACACACACACACACACACACACACACACACACACACACACACACACACACTGTAAATTGGTAGATAGACAGTATTCTTACTTTTTGCATACAAGACACACTTGAATAATTTTGCAAACATTTCGAGCGGCTCTGCGAAATCGAACATAAGGCTGAAAATAACAGAAAAATAAGTTATTAGAAAATATTAGTGTTCTTGTTTAACATTTTAAACATAAACAAACACACTAACATAAGAAAAAATTCAGCTATCTGAATACTAAATTATCCACAGAGATATACTTATTATTATTATTGGTGTTGTTGTTGTTGTTGTTGTTGTTGTTTATTATTATTATTATTATTATTATTATTATTATTATTATTATTATTATTATATTATTATTATTATATTATTATTATTATTATATTTTGGTGATCGTATGGGGTGCATGCACGCCACTGTTTATAGAATATAATAAAGAAGAAGAAAAAAAAAACTATGACAAAGACAAATCTAATTTTTATTTTTTAAATGGTTCAAGGAAAGATATTTATCTAATCTGACAACCTTTTCACATATCCCTTTGTTTGGCATATAATATTAAAATGATTTTGAAAAAAAAAAAAAAAAAAAAGAGTTGTTGAATATCACCGTCAAGGGATCTACGTTTTTTTTTTTATATCTATAAACATAACTTACTGGCGATATATTTAGGTGAAATAATTAATGGGTTGTTTACTATGACAACTGCGTAACAAAACACAGCCCAGTAATCTCTGGGTGTTAACGTTATGTTTGGGAAAAGGTAACTTTTAAAAACGTAAAAAAAAACACACACACAAACACACACAAAAAGAAGACATTAAAACGTTTTAAAAGTCGGTGTTTATAAAAAGTGTAGTTTAAAAAGACGCTGATTATAAAAAAAAAGTATAGTTTAAAAAGTAAATGTTCATAAGATAGCATACTTTAAAAAGTCACTGTTAATGAAAAATATAGTTTTAAAAATCACTGTTATTAAAAAGTGTAGTTTATAAACTCTGTTAATAAAAAAAGTATTGTTTAAAAAGTCACACTTAATGAAAAGAAATAGTTTAAGAAGTGTCTGTTTATAAAAATTACAGTTTAAAAAATCACTGTTAATTAAAATATCACTGTTATTTATGGTTTAAATGTTATCAAAAAGTGTAGGTTAAAAAGTTACAGTTTATATATAAAAAAAATAATTCAAAAAGTCACTACTGATAAAAAGTATAGTTTTAAAAATCACTGCTACAAAAAAGTGTATTGTAAAAAGTCACTATGCATAAAAAGTATAGTTAAAAAGTTACAGTTCATTAAAAAATACAATTTAAAAAGATGCTGTTCCTAAAAAGCATAGTTTAAAAACTCACTATGCATAAAAAGTATTGTTTACTAAGTAACTGTTCATAAAAAAAAGTATAGTTTATAAACTCACTGTTGATAACAAATTTATAGTTAAAAAAATCATTCTTAATAAAAAGCATAGTTTAAAAAATTACGCTAGTAACAAATACAGTTTAAAAATAACTCTAGAAAAACTCAATTTAAAAGATTACTGTTGATAGAAAACCAACCAAAATACCCAACAACTAGTTGCTAAAATGTTAAAGAATAAGAAAGTATGGTATGATTTAGGTAATGAAACTTCTTTTTATGTACATGCGTGAGTACATCCACCCATCCATAGATACTTACATACATACATACATAGATACATACAAACATACAAAGATAGACAGACAGAAAAAAGACAGACAAAGAGATATGTACAGAGATATTACTGCAAACAGATTGAAACAGTTCGCCTATATTTAATATTTTTGTAACGTAATACTCTCCTAAAAAAAAGAATATCCCCCGCTGATTTTTAATATAAATTATAAATCATGAAGTGAACTCACTGTGTTTTATGATAGAGTTATTTACACGCCAACGCAAAACATTTAATGTCTAACGACACATCACAGCCTAGGTTTTACCAACTCGTGCATTAGTGTGGTGGGTAATTAAACATTTTTCGCCAAAATATCAAAACATAAATGAAAAAAAAAAATATTAATGTGCGTTCATTAGGATCAAACGGTTAAATTACCATGGCGATGAATGCTAAATGGAAAAACAATGTCAGTCAACTGGAATTATTGGAAGACAGAAAAGCGTTCCATTTAATTCTCATGAAATTCAATAGCGAACTGCAGTGTTATTAGTTTTGTCTATACTCAGTACCGTGGGTAAAGAAAATGAACATTAATCAAATAAAAGAAAAAGAAAAATGTTTTCAGAGCCGGCGGGTACAAATGTCTTTGCTGTAATGTATCTTCAATGGATTACTGAGAGGCTCTTATAACAGGCGACGAGGTTAATGTCTTAATCAGAGTGCTCGGCACTTAACTGTATTTGTAATCGATTTAAAAGTGGCTTCTTGCAACACCAATTAGGAAATTAATTTTGGGGTCTTTCAAGGAATCGTTTAATGTATTATTTATTAATATTTTATAATAACTGTTAATAACTAGTTATTGTAAGCCTGAGCATCGTTACGTACGTGTTTTAAGTATCACGGTATTTGGATGCGAAGGTATGTACATATATTTAGCTATATGTCTATCTATCTGTCTCCCTCTGTCTGTTTATCTATTTATTTACATATCTTTTTCATATACACATACAGAATGAGAGGCGATAAGGTGAGAGAAAGAGAGGCAGAGATTGGATATTTTCATTATGTTTAGCTAAAAAGATAACAATATTAGTAGCTTTTATTTGTATACGAGATTGAGATTGCGTATATCTCATAAAATCAACTTTAATTACAATTATAACCAAGCCTATAATTTTTATTACTGTAATATTATAAGTCATCATTATGACAATGAACACTACACAATAACTATGAACGAATCATCTGAATGCTTAAACAAACGGAAGAAAAGTAGTTAAAACAACTTATCTGTTTAGAAAACTTAGTCATATCCCCCCCTACCTCTCTTTCAGCTGACGTCGGCATGGTCATACTGTGCGTGCACACGTCTGGTTTCAGTTTTTCCCACAAAGATGTGTCTAAGTTTGAGATTTCACGTTGTCAGTGAGCGCTGATAGCCATACCTCGCTTGTTCGCACACCATGACGGAGGATTGTTTTGTCGAACTCAATAGCTGTATGTTATACACACACACACACACACACACAGATATACCCCAGCTCGTGTTTCATCGATTGACTAAAGAACAAGGTGGTTCTGTTATCGGTTCACGTAGTAAGAACTATTAGACCTATTACTGTTGCACATAAAATAACAAGGTGTTAAAAGTATTTTACACTGTAGCTGTTAATGGTGTAAAATAAGTGCCCATTGTATTTAAATAAACAGATTAAAAAAAAAAGAAAAAAAAAAAGGTTTAACATAAAAGATTGTTGTTTTTGCAAAAAAAAAAAATTAAATAAATAATAATAATAATAATAATAATAATAATAATAATAAAATAAAACATAAAGAAAAATAATGATAAAAAATAAATAAATATCCATGATTTAAAGAAAAAGAAGAACTAAGTATGATTTATGTAAAGAAATTATTATTTACGTACGCATAAACACACATATTATATTACACTTCGTATTTGGTTTTGGCTCCTTTTTAGGAAAACTGAATTAAAAGAGACAGATATATCTTTAAAAAAAACAAATAAAGAAATACAAAAACACTAAAGAAACCCCCCCTCTAAAAACCTATAATTGATATAAGCATCAAAAAGCTTAAAAAAAAGAAAAAAAAAAAGAATTAATTTATTACTTTATTCATTTGTTTGTTTGTTTGTTTATTTACCAAAATTAATTATAAATGTATGTATATATGTATTTGCTAGATGGTGGATACTTGTGTGTACCTACCTACTTACTTATGTGTGTATGTATGTATGTATGTATGCATGTTTGTGTATATATATATGTGTATGTGTGTGTGTGTATGTGTGTATAAATATATATATATATATAAAGAACAATTCTTTATTTTAATTACAGAGAGATGAATGAACTGTATTTCATTTTGAGTTGTCACATTAAACAACGATTCATTATTTTAAATATATATTCAAAATATATGTTATAAAAAGAGACGCAGACATTCCACTTCTTTAGCGTTTTTGAAATCACTTTAGAGTTTACGTCATGTGAAGAGCTGCTTGAATTATAATAATAACACTGTTTGAAGTGGACATTTTGTAAATATAGACTTAATCACACCTATAACCTTTTCACATTCGTTGTATTTGGCACTCAGATTCAGATAACGTTTATAAAACATAATCAGAGAGAGAGAGACATAGAGAGAGAGAGAGAGAGAGAGAGAGAGAGAGAGAGAGACAGACAGACAGACAGAGAGAGAGAAAGAGAGAGAGAGAGAGAGAGAGAGAGAGAGAGAGAACATGTATATATGTATGTATGTTTGTAAATATGAACAGGTATATGTATATGTAACTGTATGTATGTAAGTGTGTGTATATACCTTTTATATACATATATGTATATGTGTGTATATATATCTATTTATCTATCTATATATATATGTATATATATATATATATATATATATATATATATATATATATATATATATATGTATGTATGTATGTATATCTATCTAGCTATTTATCTATTTATGTGTATATATATATATATATGTATGTATGTATATATGTATGTATGTATGTATGTATGTATGTATGTATGTATGTATGTATGTATGTATACGTACATAAGTTTGTTTGTTCGAAAATAAAATAAACTGATGTTAAGGTCATTTCACTCCATTTTAATAATAATGTATAAAAAATATATAACATAAGAAACTGCTACCACTGCACAGTGAGCTATTCCATTTATAAATTAATTTTGTTTTGTGGTTGGGCATGGAGATTCCAGCTATTACATTTGAAACCAGTTACCAGACCGCTTTAGATATAACTGATGTCATTTGTTCTAAGAGGACTGGCTTCAGTCGACACCGGACTTTCTGTTTCAGCTGGAATAACTTTAAAGAGTCGTTCAGGTAGCATTAAAACGGCTTGAACAAAAAGCAAATTCAAGGTGAAAAGATTACTCACAGCTTTGTCTTTTCAAGTTAATCTTTCAGTCAGAAAATGAACAATTTTGTTCGCAATAACGAAAAGCAATGCTGATGACCATCATGAATTAATGAATGAAATGGAAACAACCCCCCCCAAAAAAAAAAAAAAAACGAAGGGGATTAATCCTGGAACCCATCGGTTCTAGGGTATGTTATAAAACTAAGACGCAGCCCATTCTCAAAAAGAATTTTAGGATAATGATCATAAACTTTGGTAAAATGTTTAATCAAAATGATGTTCGAGACCGGTTGAATGCGCAGTTATAATTATAATTGTTGTAGTAGTTGTTGTTGTTCTTCTTTCTGTTATTATTGTTGTTCTTCTTCTTTCTGTTATTATTGTTCTTCTTCTTCTTTCTGTTATTATTGTTGTTGTTATTATTACTGCAGCCGCAGCAAATAGTCTTATGCGAGTTGTTTCCCTTGCCGCGCATCAACATTGAAATACAGCTTGAAAAGATAGATAACGTTTAACGAACAAATACAAGTATTATAAAAAATTATAAACAATAGTAAAGCTCATCCTATATTAATATTTACAAATATTTTTGTTTCATAGCTGCATTTGTATATTCTAAACTGCCTCCTTATACAAAATAATAAAAAATAGTAATAATACTAAAATTAATAATAATTATAGGCGGGGGGGATAGAAAAAGAACAAGTTTTATGAGAAGGGAAATAACTCGTATACCAATGTCCGCTTAAAGACGTCTGACTGTTTGTAGAATTATATAAAATAAAAATACACGCATCAACTCTTCAGACCGAATAGGTCAATACATACTATACTCCTGCTACAACTGTTGCTAATAGATTAAACACAGTTGAAGGCGTTTATTTCGAAAGAGTTAAAATCTTAGCGCTTATGTAAGACACAATGGTTAATAGAGGAAATACAGCATACACACATGATTCAAATATTTTTTAGAATTAAACGAATAGAACTCTTTACAAACGCAAACAGAAACATCATCATCATGGTCATAAACAGCAGCAGCAACAGCAGCAATAATTGTAATAGTAGAAGTAGCAGTAGCAGCAGCAGTAACAGAAAACAAAAAAGAAAGAAAGAAATACAATTAGTAAAGAAGTAAATTTCTGATACTAACGTAATCAGTGTATTCTTACCCTTGACACATTCCTGGCAATCTGCAGAATCGCTGGAGTTTTCTTCATCATGCCCAGCTTGAACTTCGACAACACATGTCTACGTTTCTCGTGTTTACTCCGTTGACGATCCTGCTCAACTTCGGTGTTCCTCTTCTCCAACACCACCGCCTCCCCTAGCAGATTCTGAATCCGAAACTTGGTGGTGTGGGTGTGGAACGCCTCTAAGTAACTGTCGGGGTCGGGGACAGAAGGTTTGTTGGCGATGCTGCTGTGAGAACTCTGCCGCCATTTGTTGACAATTTTATTTTTCTTTCCCGAAGAAAAAGCGCTAGCGATAGCCAGGGTCATGGTGATCTAAAAAAACAAATTAACAATGAGTGGATGAACTATTGATATCTAATATAAAAACACGTAACTTAGTGAATTAAATATTGCTTTCTAAAATAACAGTAACTGATAATCTGCGAATGAACAGCTGCTTTTTAAAATAAGAATAATGAACAATTAGTGAATGAAATATTGGTATCTAAAATAACAGTAACTTACACTCAGTGAATAAAATATTGATATCTGAAATAACAATAATATAAACAATCTGTGAATGAAATATTGCTGTACAGTTTATTGTGTAAATTAATTGAAAAATGAACCTGCTTTAGCCATACTCACCGTAATTGGAAATGTGTCATGAATTTTGTATTAGTTTGTTTTTGTTCTTTTTTAAATAAATAGATATAAGAACACAAAAGCAAAATGAAGTGATTGTGTAAAGCTGCCTGTTGAACTAACATAAAGAAAAGTTTAATTCAGTCCAGTTCAGTACGAGCAACAAAGAAACCGTTTGGTATAGCCAACGCCTGACTGGTCAAATGGAATTTTAGCTCAGATTTTAACCCTGTGATAAGCTGCTGTCTGCCTTAATAATAGTAATTTAATAGTAAATGCTGAAGAGATTTGCAGATCTGCAGAAGATTATGCGTTAAGCCTATAACTCCTCCACTTTTGTGACTATTTATTATTACCGTATCCAGGTATTCGTGTATGTATTTGTGTATTTGTATGTGAGTGTATTTTCATCTATACGTGTATGTCAGTTTATGTATCTATGCATTTGTGTGTATGTATATATGTATGTATGAATGTTCATGTACGCATGGTTATATGTGTGTAATGTATAAATGTATGTATGTATGTATGTATGTATATGGATGGATGGATGGATGTTTTTATGTATATATCTCTATGTATGTATGCATGTATGTGTGTGTGTGTGTTTGTGTTAATAAATATATAGGCATATTTGAATGCGTTTAAGCTTGTGTACATAGATGTGTGAGTATGTATGTAGTTTCAGTAGGAAAGGTATCATTTACAGTTTATAATGAAATAAAAACAGTCTTCTGCCAAGGTGTTTGTAATAAATAAATTTGTAGACCATAATGTACAGCCCGACTGGCATGTAGAGGTACATACAGTAACATTTTAAAAAAAACAGACAGCCTGATAAATGGACAGACAGACAGACAGATATAAGGTTAGAGAAACCGAAAAGCTAGACATATAGATAGATATATAGATAGGCAGTTTATATAATTATTATGCAACGTCTTCAAAAGAATTGTATAGTGACAAGAAGATAACAACGTATCTGTTAATAACAGTATCATGTTTCTATCTTTATTTTTTTGCACATTTTAAAACAAACGTTATGGATCTTAACATGGATCCAAGACAACATCTTAAAATATAATAATAATAATCATAATCATAATAATAATAATAATCATGATTATGATGATATCGAAAATAATAATACTGGTTGTAATAAGAATGTAGGAATGATAGTAGTAGTAGCAATAATAATTGTTACTGTTGTTGTTGTAGTAGTAGTAGTAGTAATAGTTAATAGGCAAAGTTATCATTAAAAGTTTACTCTTATTTTGCAAAATAACAAAAGAAAACCCACCTAATATTTTTTTTTTAAAACCTAACATTTTGAAACATTTTACGTTGGTAATATTATTAAAGACAGATATTGTCCGTTATTGCCCACACTTTCCAATAACTTTATTTAGTAGGGTTTTTATATAAAATCTAATTCAAAATTAGATATTGAAAATAGTAGTTCCAGAACTCTCCCGCATCACGTCAATATGTGCACTGCAGTGACACCTGTCAATCAAGTGTCGTCTGAAAATGTCGTCTGGCTAGAGTGTAAACAGTCAAAAGTGGTAGGACTGGAAAAATTGATTTTAGCTGTTTTAGTTACGGTTTTCATCACATCACATTCAAGATAGTACTTTCAAGTTTGGATAAGGACTTAACTGCAACTTATTTCACTGAGAAATGTTGACATGCTGCTAGAATCATAAAGGAATCATCGATAAACAGACTGAAAAAAAAAAAGATGAAAAAAAGGCTAAAAGTACAGAATCCAGTGAAAGGAAAGTGGAAACTGGCTGACCAAAAACAGCATGTACATCAGTGAATGTTCATCATGTAGAGGAAGCAGTTTTCTTCCAGCAGGACAGGTCACAGAGACATACTGTGTCCGATCTTGGAGTAGCCTGCACTTCTATAAAAAGAAATCTGGAACTGAAATGTTATAAGAGGATACGAGTTTCACGACAATATGACAAAGTGAAACAGAAGAGGAAAACGGAGTGCAAAGAATTATATGATAAATATTCCTGAAAAGATGTTGAGAAAATGGTTTTCACGGACAAAAAGGATTTCACTGTTGAAATTGTTAGCAGTCGCCAGAAGAAAAAAGACACATGTCAAGTGACTGCATCAGGAAATCTCACGGACTAAAAGAAACTGAATAACTGTGTTTTATTTTTCACACTAACACCACTAAAGTCAATTCTGAGAATTACTTAATCGCGGACTGCTTTAAGATTGTAAACATTTATACCCTGACAATGACTTTAAAGTTCAACAAGATGGGGCCGCCTTGCATACTAGTTATGGAATCAGCAACATGTGGAGTATACAGCACCAGCATTCACAAAGGATAGATCACTACAACAAAGTTCGTACTAAAATCCAACAGATTTCTGCAAGTGGAATTTACTGATTAAGAAATTATACGAAAGTTGAATGGATAAGTTCACTGAAGATGAACTAAAGAAAAAAATAAAGAAAATTGTAAACTGATCACGCTTGATGACCGTTGATAACTGTTCAAGTAAACTAATGGTAAGATGACATTCTCACATTCCAGAACTTCGAATTTCATTATCAAATTTTAATTTGAAATTTTTGTCCAATAATGGACAATATCCGAGTCTTTAATTATGTAAATTTTTAGAAAGAAAATGTATAATCTGCACAGCCGATATAATTAAATTTGTTTTAGGTAAAATAAAAAGAGCCATGTATACTTACTTAAATTATACTGAAAGAGAAATGTTTCTTTAAGTCAAACTCCATATCGTTTACTTTTAAAATCAATACTGAAAGTAAAATTTGTTTTCAATAAATGGTACATGGTAACATTTACTTTATATAATCTAAAATTACATATATATATATATATATATACATATATATTTACTTACAGTATATTAACAAAAAAGTATCCTAAGTCAACTGACTTCGCCAATAACTGACAGTGTTAATCTCTACACTGTCAAACTATACAATGGCTTCCAGTATTCGTTTCACAATGTACGATCACACTCTGCGGTATTCTGCAGTTAATTTGATACCATTACCTTTGTATGCATTCGAGATATCATTTAGTACATGTTGTTTTGTTCAGATACGTACAAAAGAAAAGAGTTACTCAAGGACGCTAATATCAAATTCATGTTTTTAAAATTATTATTATTATTATTATTATTATTTAAAATTGATCTATATTTTTAAACTATATTTGTTTTTTGTAACAAAGGTTTTTATTATGGTAATAATATATTTTATTAAGAGAGAGAGACTGCTTTGAATACATGTTTTAATCGATGGTTCTATTGTTGCATGTATACACTCGTTAAAGATCATATAGATACTTTCAGAGGAAATGCACCTAGTTAGTCTTTTTCAGTTAGGAGCAAGGTGTTTGTGTATGCACGCTCGAATAAACAGGAAAACACATACAACAGTTTTTCATATATCATTCTAGTTGTAGTGGGTAATCATACAATGGAATATCCAGAAACAAACTGATCCTGAAACTAATCGCGAATGCTATTGCCACAATCCGAGAAATGTAAGAGGAGAAACAGACACAGGCAGACACATACGCACACACACACAACAACACATGTACACACATACAAACACAATAAAATGTACACACATGTACATGAGGACGCATTCGACAAATGACAGGTATTGTCATTTAGTTGTTGATATTTGATGTGTTTAATTAGATATGGGAAGACGTTTACAAAAAGTATAATACTTATAAAGGATTATAATGTTATTTATGGTTTATATGATTTCCAGAATAAAATATCACTTAAAAAGAGTCAATGAATTTTAAATTTTAATGAAATTTCATGACAATGTGTGATATTTCTGTATATTTTCTATTCAAGTCTGCAAAACGTATACCTACTGACCCTTCATGGCGCCGTTCACTTAGAATATATTTGTATAACTTTAACATTTTTTATTTAAGGCGTTATAAAGTTGTCGACATCGAAAAGGCGAATATCTCCTGACTAAAATATATGAAATCCATAAAAATGAAACTGGAGATTTATTTATGTTTTAAACTAAAATAAGAAAAACACAACAAAAAAACAACTGAAAAATAACCACAAAAAAAAAAAAAAAAAAAAAAAAAAAAAACATTGCTTTTTATTTCACTCTTGCACGATAGAAATGATGTAAATCGGAAGGCAGGCAGACATAAAAAAAAACAAAAAAAGTTAAAGAAGTTAAAAATAGCCGGCTTATAGTATAATTTCCGTTTTGGAATAGAAGTAATTTTGTTTCGTTCTTTTGCGCTTTATCTTTTAAATCTTTCTTTCTTTAATTTTTGTTTTATTATTAGTCACGAACTATAAACATTCATTAATTATTTAAAATGAGCATCTTTAGCAAACGACATTTTTCTGTTCTCTATTTACTAATTGCTATGGAGAATTTTGTTTTAAAGAATTTTTAAAAGCTCCTTAATAAAATCGCTATTAGAGCGATGGTGAAGGATTAGCAATACATATACCTGAATAATCTGTATGGTTATGAAACAGTGGCCTAATCCCAAAGAAATAGAAAAGGAGTTCAGATTGATAAATGACGTTAATATCCGTCAGTGGGAGAACAGTCTAACCCAAGTCATATTTAACTGGATATTTGAAAACATTTCTGAATATTACTTTAATAACTTTAATAAAAGTATACTTTAATAACTTGATCATTATTTTTCTTAAAATCAGTGTTGGAACAAGAACTAAAAATAGAACAACAAAAATAATGAATATGATGATGATAGAAGTGTAATAATAATACAACAACAAGGTTAATAATAATAATAATAATAATAATAATAAATAAAAAGGGCGATAATAAAATATTACAGTCAACCAAAAAGAGTAATTAAAAAAACGTTTGGAGATATATATACAATACATAGCCTCAGAAATGAAACTGATATGATTGAAATACGTTCATACACCTGTGTGAGCTGTCACAGGTATTTTTAATATATAAAATTTATTTCAGTTTTCTCACTAATATCTTTTTATTTTTATTTTATTATATTTATTTATTTTTTTTATTATTTTAAATGTTTTTTTTTAATTTAATTTTACAATTTTTTTTTGTTTACCTCTTTTCGTTTTTCTTCTACAATCACCATTAGTACAACTACTACTGTTTCTCACCACTACTACTACTGTACAACAGCTATTGTTGCAACTAATATTACTACTGACTGCTACTGCTACTTTTATTATTACTACAAGTATTATTATTATTATTATTATTATTATTATTATTATTATTATTATTATTATATCTTTCTGATTATTTCCTTTTTACTTTTTTAGCTTTCTGGTCAAAATGAATACATGACACACATTTTACAATTATTTTTAATATTTTCTAGTTTTCCGACACTTAACTCATTTTCAAGTTGCTTTCCCAGTCACGTTCAAGCACTTTTTTTTATTTTTTTTTATTTTTTACCACTTTCTCTTTTCTTCTTCTACAACTACTACTGTTAAGTAATCAAAATGACAAAAAAAAGCTTTAAGTTTTTGTTTGTTTTGAAGTTACTATTTTGAATATTTCTTTAAAAAAAAGAAATTCCATCGTTAAATCGAAACAGGCGTAAATAAATAAAGAACTTATAATTGAACGAATATTTATTTAACAATTTGTCATCATAATGTTTTCATAATAAAGTTTATGACAAATGTGATTTTGCAATGAAACAGAAATTAAATAGGAAACCTATACCCATTACTGAATATTCTTACTCTTGCATTTAGTAATAAAAGAGATTGTGTGTGAGCTTGGGTTTTATTCCATTGGAGCCTCTTCCAGCAGCTTAAGAGACTGGAATAGAAAATAACTAATTACAAGGAATAGATAGCTTTCGTGGTGCAGTGATTATATCACTGACTTATAGGTACCAGAATTGCTTCTCCGTTCTCCTTCTATTCAGAAGAAAAACCACTACTTTCCCTCCTCCAAGAGACCTTTCACAACGACTGACTCATTAAAAGGGTCATAAACTAATCAGAGAAGCGAGTCAGTCATAATCGTAGCATTTGCTAATAACCATAGTTTGTCATAATTAATTTTTGTAAGAAATTTGATTTTGGGTAGACATGATAGACACTTCGATGTACAAAACATTCACTAACGCAATTATAAAAGTTTTAGTTTAAAACTACACTATTTGTTTAGTATATCTATCAACGCTTTGGGTAAACAAGTGTGGTCACTACTTTCAGACAGTGCTAGTCTCGAAAAAGAGATCTTGAATTAATGAGTCAATCACTTTTATACAAGCTTGGTTTCACTTAAAGTTCAAATATATCTGCCTTGGCCACATCCAGGAGCCTATATTATTCGTTCGTAGAACAGATTATGTAATCTTCGTACATGTTTCCAGTTACCTCTGTAATGTAAAAGATCTGGGGATAAGGCTCCAGTGAAACAAAGCCATAAGACCAGTACCGTAATAACTTTTCGTTGCAAACAGAAGCAGATACCACTGGCTACCTAGCTGTTGATAGGACCAAATCTATAATCACTATACAACTAAGAAAAATCTTGAATTTACTTGCGCTTAAGACAACATTACTTTCTTAATAACAAAGATTTCTGACTGAAGAAACTTTATATTATATGTATATGATTTAAAATTATCTTATAGTCTAAAATAAGCTTCTCTAGTTTGGTTGCCAACATATTTTATATTAGTACTGTACTATTTTTATTATAAATATAGACTTTCGATAATAAACAAAATAACAAACAGTTAAAACAATATTAATGCTGACAGTGCAGCATGAACTATGATACAACAATCATTCTACTTAAATACCAGTTACGTTTTAACCACCTACAGTTTATATAACAGTTGGCAAGCATTTAGGAAAAGGAGCTAAATCAACAAAAACTATACACGCTGGCATATCATCGAAATCCGAGCATTGTGATTACGGATGACTTGTCAAGTAACAACATATTTGTTAACACAACCTGTGGGGGTACGGGGATTTTGCCAATGCTGCTGTTTCTGATACTGTCAATAAACGCTAACAATTAAAACAAAATTGTATTTTTATACGGCGGAAGTTACCAGTTAGATAGATCGTAAAGCTTTTAAAGAATTCCGCCTGATAGTATCAATATTTTTATGCATTTGTAATTTCATTTTTCTGTGAGTATTGCATAATCCGTAATGTTCTTCTTTCTGTCTTTTATTTATTTATTTATTTATTTTACATTTAAAACATCACTTATATAATTATATCTTTACTTTTAATGTGTATGCAAGTTTTATGAACGAATTTCTTTAAAAAATAAACCATAAAACAGATTTCACAGAATTTCAGTTAAAGAATAATTGACCTATCTCATTTATTTATACGTATGTGCATATTATAAAATATATTTGAGAATGTGTGTTTAATGATATAGCTATTTTGCTTACGTTCTTTAAAAAGAATTAAACACGTTAGGTACATATATTGTATACATGCCGTCTTCCTTACACAATACAATACGAGAACAAATATCCAAACGTCTCGCTTCAACATATTAATTTAGAATGTCTCATAATTTAAATTAAATCAGATACACGTAAACGCAAATGAGTAATGTCTTAGCTTTCACATTCAAACTAACCATAATTAAAAGACCAAAAACAAAAGTATTTAAATAAATAAATAAAATAAAATAAAAATAAAAATATTTAAAAAGAGAAAAAAAGAAAAGATCCAGTTAATATTTTACGTAGGAAAATATTTTACTTACTGTTCAGTGTATGTGATAAGATCACATGTCAGCCAGATGGACGTTTGAATCAAGACAATCTACGACAGCGACCTTTCTACTGCTTACCGCGAAATCTGTCTGACAATTTCTTTACGCCTGTGTGGATAAGCGAGGTATCCACTCACCGGCTATAATCGTTTAATACCGTCATCGAAAAGGAAATGAAAGAGCTTATGTTTGACCATATATATCTGTATGTAGCCTGATTTCAGCATTAACTACTCTTGATTGAGTTTCTAAGCCGTGTGCAAAACAGTTAATCTAGTGTATGGACATAACCGCTTCCCTAACGTAGAAAATGCATTGCAATTATTATAAATATTTATGGGCATATGTCTCCTTAACTTTGATTAGTTCTTTCTGGATTAATAAGTAGTATATAAATAGTAACTGAACAATAATTATCATTTATAACTCTTATAACTATGATAAGAATAAATAGATAAAATTCGGAATTGATGTATTCAGATATATTTCCTGTTCTATTATCGAAAAAATATATTAAATCGTTTTCATTTTTCTTCATTACAATTAACACTAATTGTTCTTGAAAATAAAGATAACTCATTTGACATTTAAGTTTCAGTAGTAAGCAATCTATAAGTACCATCCATCACGGCTACTAATATATTACTGCTAATTCTATTACTACCACTTTTACTACTAGCACTTCTACTACTAACACTTCTATTACTACTGCTACTACTACTGCTACTGTTACTACTTCGTCTACTACTACTTTCTTATACATTCTTGCTACTATTACTAGTAGTATTTTTTTTCACTAACTACTATCAATACTACTACGACTCCTACTGCTACAATTTTTAACTGACTCTACTAATTTTGCTATTTCTGTTATTACTGCATTATTGTGTGGGTGCGTGTATTATTTTTATTACTTACACTGCTAACCGAGCTATTACTGTTGTTGTTGTTAGTCTTCCACTCCCACCTCGACAACCGCTGTCATTATCTACAATCTCTTCTATTATTACTTCTGTTAGTACTTCTACGGAATATGTTAGCAAATGAGGCATGTAAACAGGCACCTAGTTTTATCTGTATACGTGTATCAGTATATTTACGTTACCGGCTGGATGCACCTATATCTTAATGACACTTAGATCTTTTCTTTCTTTTAAAAAAAATTATATAGACGAAATGCACCTGTAGTAAATCTGCAAATGCTAAAATGACCTTTTAATATAGTTTAATCCAGTAACGCGGCTGAGTAACGAACTAAAAGAACCCGATCTGTGTTAAGAACAGCAAGAATTATTTTCCTTCAAGTGACATTTAGTACTTCATTAAGCACCATTTTTTTTTTTTTTTTTTTTTTAATCTGAAAATTTTAAGTTCGTTAGTATGTTGAACTACGTTTATTACGCTAGGAAAAACAAACGCTAGCACATTAATGTAGATAAATGGTTTCTGTCTTGTTGGTATTAGCACTTTTTGTAAGGCCGCGTTAGTTTTATTGGTTTTTATTTTCGTTTAGTTGGAGATTTTTATCATTAGTTTTAGACATCCTATTATACAACGGTTCTGTACAACAATAAATAAATAAAGAGAAAGAAAAAAGGAAAAACAGAAATAACCGAAGTGAAATTAAAACCAGCAATTTAAATGAAAATCTTACGACGATTTTACAGTCAAAGCTGATTTTATCTGAGCAGTAAAAATAATACCTTGAAAATATAGAACAAAAAGAACATTATATTTCTGTGTTACATCTACAGGGTAAACATAACAATAACACTTTCTAAGAAAATTAGAAAAAAAAAAAAAAAAAACTATTCTCGTATGTAAAGGTTTCTAAGTACTGATGATTCATACAAACCTTTTTTTTCTGCTTATTGTTGTTGTTGTTGTTGTTGTTATAATTATTATTACTGTTGCTGATGTTGTTCTATTTATTAAATTAACAAAATATATAGACATTAACACTAACAATGACTGCGACGATGTTAAATTTCGTTTAAAGACAAGTTAATATATAACACTGATAAATCTGTGAGTCGTGTAGGACATAGTAATAGTAATAATCAATGCCGTTAAATTAGTTTCTAAGAATAACAAGACACACTATTTGCAATATTTATTTCTGTACAGAGAGAGAGAGAGAGAGAGAGAGAGAGAGAGAGAGAGAGAGAGAGAGAGAGAGAGAGAGAGAGAGAGAGAGAGAGAAAGATACACACATACTTTATGGATAAATGAAATTATCAGTCAGTTGTTATTCTAGAAAAGTTAGTGCGGAGAACAAATTATCTTGACAGTAAATAAATACACAGGACACGAGGAGACGAACACAAAATTAAATTAAGTACGATAAAGAAAGGACAAAAGTAGATAATAACCTATTATGCCAATATCAAATACATAAACGAATAACTAAATACATGTGCATAAATTGTAATGAGAAAACTGTAGCAATTCTGTGTAATGGAAATTTAAATGGCTGTGTTACATATCAGACCCAGTATTGCTTCTTATCAAGAACGGGAACAGTAAATTTCACTTTACGAACTTGAGCTGGCTCAGCGACTTGATTGATGTTAAAAACTGGCGATGGAACATGTCCCAAAAATGAAAGTCTGTTGTTCTGTCGGGATGGCAACGTCAGGGTCGATTTCTTAAGCAACGACAACGGCGTTAACAACTTCGAGTGCAGGTGGCTCAACGAGCTGACGTCAAGATCAGCAGTGACACTCCAACTGCGGAACAAGTTAACTCCAAATGAAGATTTTCCGCTAGCGTTTGTACCGACATCTGCTTTGCTGATGCTACCACGACGAGTAGCGGGAGCACTTGAAGACTTTTCTTGTAGTTGATCTGATTCAAAACCAAGATTATCGTACATGAGTTTTTCGTTTGAAAATGATTCGTAGGTGTTTGAGTTTGCAGTGGCCTGGACGTCAGCTGAAGTAATGCTACTTCCGACGCATGGCAGCATTGACGTGTTGTCTGAATAGTGGTCCGAGACTTCAATACTACTGGCTAAAGTTAAGTTAAATCTCATGGGTGAGCTGTTGTGTGTGCTCGCTAAAGGGTATAGCTGGGACGGGGTGTTGCCGTACAGTCTGCTGGCATGGTATCTGGAAATGCTACTGGGAAGACTCAACGAATCACTCGTACTGTCCGTATAGCTGGACTGGGAAGACAGCTGGGCAATGGTCTCTTGTTGCATGTTCTCAAACTGCTGTCTAGCAGGAAAACTTAACTCTGGATAAGTAGCTATAGATGACAGTTCTATGGCTTCAAGAGAAGGATGCGGGTTCGGTGGCGGAAGGTGTGCTGTTTGGTCGCTATTAGAAAACGACCTGGTATTGTTCAGACTCGTGCAGTCTGCCTCAGGCACATAGGTATCTCTGTCGGAAGTCCTGTCACAATCAGTGGTCGGCGTGTTGTTGTTAGGGAAAAACGGAGAATTTCCCGGACTATACCCATAGTTAGATTTGTGGCCAGCGAGCTTTCCTGGAGCTGAAAAGTATGGATTTTCATACTCGAAGCTTTCTTTCATCCTGTTGTCTTTCACAGACTGCGATGTCAGCCACGATGTATTGTTGAACGAATGCATAGGAATATCTCCTGAATCATAACACACACCTCTCGACGTTTTTCCTTTTGATTCTTTAAATTCGTCAATAATCGACAGTTTCGGTGACATTGATCCGACCATTCGGCTTTCGTGACCGGAAAGAAGAGACTTGTTATCATTTTCTGCTGGGGCAATGCTGATCCTTTCGTACAGATTCAGGTCACGTGATCTCGACGATTTCGAAGAACGAGCAGAATGTCTGGCCGAGTTCGTGCGGCGAAAAGTTTTGGGTGGTGACACGAATGGCCGAATGCATCCCGTACCCTGATTGTTTACCATGAGTTGACGCAGGCGACGTTGATCTTTCCTGGAGTTGCAGTACAGACACACTGCAACTATTAGAAGCACTATTCCAGTTACAACAATAGGTAAGATAATACTCAGGTTGATGCTGCCGTTAATGTATTCGATAATTCGGTGCGACTCGTTGGCGACGGCTGTTGCTGAGCTTGCTGGTTCCGTAGAAAATTTAACAAACAGGACATCGATGACGCTTGTCGAGTCGCCTGCTGCATTCGTTACGTCGATATTTACGTTATTCATCTGGTCGTTACTTTTTAGCGATTCTCTTCTCGTGAACACCTCTGCTTCTTCCCCATCGTTGTGTTACATATGATGTTGTTTTTTTTCATTTTAAAAAAATAACTTGAAATTTACGATCAGCATTGTGGGTTGTTATTGTTTTGTTGTTTTTTAAATTGTGACGGAATTTCTCTTACAGCTCTTATTAGGTCAGCTGCATATTATCAACTGAGACTGAGATGTTAATCTGCACTGAATGCACGTGCTTTGACTCGGACTGAATTAGCCAGTTGGTTAGTAATATTTCTAGTCAGATTGCAAGCTTAGATTTAGATAATGTGTTGCTGGCTTATTGTTGGATTTGTGTGATGTGTGTTTGTGTTTATATACATGTATTGTAAATAAGGAACAAAATGAAAAGAAAAAAGAAAGAGAGAAAGAATAAAAGAAAGACAACAAAGTGCAGAATAATAATTCACACTGCTATGTTATTATTTATATTTCTTATTTTTATTTTATTTTAAAATTAATTTTTTTAGATCTAAAAGAAGGATAAAAAAAAAAATTAAAAAAAAAAATGGAATAATAAAAAAAATCCATTAAAAAAGAGACTAATATGCTTTTATTTAAAAAAGAAAGAAAAAAGGTGTTAAAGTTTCCTTAAATACTAATTCATTTCCATTGTTCCTACTTCAACACGAAGTCAGTAAGTTTAAAATGCTTTCATTGGATGGTAATGTATTAGATCGTAAACAAGCAATTCTATATCAAATTGAACGCAAAATGTCATACATCTGATTGTCAAAAATGCATAAAAAATACTAATTTTAGTCGACGTTATTTGAAAATAAGTAATTGAGTGTTTGTAGCTGTGAATATATGGAAATTACAAACCAACTGCTGGGCATACCAGTGCAAAACGTCTCAACTCCTATTTTATGGCATCAAACGTAAGTTGTAAATATACAGTACGTATAAGAATCTACGGCCTTACTTCCAAACCACCCCTAGCTCTTTGTACAACAAATACAAAAAATCTAAAAAGAAAAAAGAAAACTTTTATTTATAGTTTTTAAGTTCATCTTACTATGTTATCGACGTCGTTATTGTTATTATTAGTAGTAGTAGTAGTAGCAATAAAAATAACAGTAGTAGTCGTAGTCGTAACATTAGCAGGAGTAATACAAGTTGTAGTGGTAGTAGAAATAGTAGTGTTAATGGTAGTAACAGAAGTTTAGTAATAGTAGTAGCAGTAGTAGTTTACTATTTTGAACTGTAGTAGTAGTAATGGTAGTAATAATAATAGTAGAAGTAGTTAAAGTAGTAGTAGTAGTAATAGTTTTGGTAGTTATAGAATTAGTAGTAATAATAGTAGTAATAGTAGTGGTAGTTTATTATTTTTAATTGTAACGATATTACTATACTTAGCAAAACTTTGTTTCACTTATAACATTACAACAATCCCATATTTAGTCACAATAAATTAAAAAGACAGAAAACTTTCTTCTAGTGATATTATGTGCTATTGAAAGACCGGGGCGGACAAAGATAAAAGTGTAGGGCTATATGGCTAACGTAATATGTATGTGAGTGTGTGTGTGTGTGTGTGTTTATGTATGTGTATGTGTTGTGCAACCCAACCTTTTTACTGTGACTTATTTTTAAATTACTTTGAAATTATTATGCTCGCGCTTTATTGCAACAAAAACAGTTTTAACCATTTGCCTTTTCTAAAATCATCAATTTTAATCTTTAATATGTTATTGTTTTGCAGATTCGGATATTGGGATACATGCCATTCGGACCCACCCCGATCAAACTGAATTACTTTCAACAGTATCAACTACTACTACTACTACTTCGACTATCACCTTCATGACCATAATGATAATAATAATAATAATAATAATAATAATTATTATTATTATTATTATTATTATTATTAATGAACAAAAGTCAGTTTAAAACTCACGCAATCGGTCTGTTTCGGGTGTGGCGGACTGATGTTCATCTTTGAAAATTGTGTTACAGCAAGTCTTACCTAAACACACCAAATAAAAACACAGTATAACTTCAACCCCGCTACTATGCACTGAAGTGCATCTGCAAATTCAAAATCCATTTACTTCATTTCTAAGAGGCTGTTATTCGCTTTACAGGCCTTTAAAGCATGTCTCATTTGTTTAAAATACTGAAAGCCCATTTACACGAAGCGATATAAACTTAAATAGTTATTGCCTTAGCAGCGCAGGACATTAATCACAATTTAAAGACCAAGAAGTAATTTAGCCATACTTCGACATAATCAGAGAAAATGAACCAATAACTCAAATGGACAAGTTCTTTTCAAATCGTTTCAAAAGACTGATTTTTGCATTTTTTTCGTTTTGTTGTAATCAAAACTTGCTTATCGCAAATGAGTGCCGTTGTGTACTTGTCAAAGTCATGGTAAACAAAACAATATATTATATGTAATTATATACAGTGATTAGAATATAAAAAAAATTTAAAAAAATAAATAAAAAATAAAAGAATGACCATGCGCGAGTTTCAAACCAGTGCATGAAATCTGAATTTTATTACAAATATCGATTTTGATTTTAAGCTTCAATTTAATATCCGGAACTCCGACTACCTTTTTAAATACAGAAACGGGAATAGAATAATATTTATAGCGGTAAAAAAAAAAAAAAAAAAAAAAAAAATTAAAAAAACACTCACACAAAACCCATCAAAAAAAACACCCACCAAAAAAACAAAGAACAAGCAACAAAAAACAATAAAAAAATAAAATAAAAAAAATAACCAAACATTAAACAATATTTGTTTATTACTACTACAACCACTACTACTACTACTACTACTACTACTACTACTACTACTACTACTACTACTATATTATTATTATTATTATTATTATTATTATTATTATTATTATTATTATGGGATAGTAATTTTTGCAGTTAGTTTGGCGCCATAAATTCTCAACTGGCAATAAAACTGGTCCATAAAATAATGTTTCTTCTGTTGTTACCAATTCACTGTCACAGCATTCTGTTTAGTATATTGTTGTATATATATATATAAAGATTTGAATAAAAATTAAAGAATGTCATATGATCGTGTAAGAGTATAAAACTGGTGCATAAACATTTAAATTTTATTACAGATACCGATTTTGACTTCAAATTTCAGTTTAATGTCGGACTCAGACAACTTTTTAAATACCAGTACTGGAAATAAATATAAATAAAATAAAAATACTCCATCCAAGCCCCACCCTCCCACCCCGACAAAAACTCTACACTTTATTTATTTACTTGTTTGTTGATTTTCTAATACTTTGAGTGAGAAACATTTGAGTGAGAAACATTCTTAATCTGTACCAGTGAAGATATAAACATCTCAACTGATTCGGTTTATTTATAAGTCAATCTGATTATTTCATTTCTTATTGAACATCTAAGAAATGATGTCATAAATGAAAGGGAAATCGAATCTTCTCATTCTTTATCATTAGTAAGGGTTGGTGTTTTGCCAAGGGGGATAAAACAAAAAATAAAGAAAACAAATTTGGAAAATACTGAGACCAAGAGAGACGCATTTTAACTGGAAATACTATGGTAAGGAAAATTACAAAGATTAAATAAATAAAATAAAATAAAATAAAACAGAACTCATAAATGCAAATGATAATTTTAATGTATTTAATGTATACCTAATTACATGAAGAAAACAGTTGACACAAATACATGTAATTGTAACTAAGACATGGTGATAATACATGCACTAAAGATATTATACAATGTACTATAAGAAACCAATTTTCTAATTTACAGCTATTTAATCTTAATTATCTTAGTCTTTGTCAGACCTCGTTAAAATCTTATACAAAAAAGTAAAACAAAACAAAAAATAAAATAAAAAATAAGAAAAATAGCCATAATAAATACAAAATTATTTTATCATTTACCTCACTGAAGATATTTAAAAGAATAATTGTTTTTAAATACAGAGAAATTAATAATTATAATAATACGTAATAATAATGATGATGATGATGATGATAATAACAATAATAGTATGTATAATCAGCAAAGAAAACAATTAACAAGATCATATCATGATATGTATTGATTAATCATCAACAAATTTACTATTGCTCTGTCCACACTATATAATCCTAAACAGAAATAATAAATACAGTGAAATTTTAGATCTAAAATACAGTACTGCATAATCATAGGTATTATTTCAGATAACACATTACTCCATTAAAAAAATAAAATAAAATAAAATAAAATAAAATAAAATAAAATAAAATAAAACTAAATAAATAAATAAATAATAGGTAAATAAATAAATAAAAATTGAGATAATTAAAAAAAAAAAAAATATTATAAAGCATTGAAAGACAGCAATTTAAGCTTTTGTATACATTAGGCAATATTACTAAAGAAAGGTTTGCTCAGAAACAAAATAACATATTTCAGAAGGATGAAATAGGATATTCTATTAATTTCAATTTTTATTACCTTATTTTATTATTTATTTGGAGAAGTGAACATACCAAAATTACAGCTTGTTAAACTGCTGTATAAAAAATTACCAGTAGTAATACAAATAAAATAAAAATATATCCCTCAAAGCATATTACCAATAAACATTACTCAGTGTTTTTATCTACTAGATGTGAGTTGAATGACATATCTAAATTAACTAAGTGTTAACAACTATGTGACTCACGCTCAAAAAACTTCACCACAATTTTACCCCTTCCCCTGACAGCCAAACAGATGATTAATGATTATGCAATAAAACAATCGTGTACGATATAAACACTAAAGAAGATAATAGCATACACTAGCATTATACAAACCATGTGTCAAACAGAGAGAGAGAAAAACCCAAGAATTTGTGTAATGTACATAAATGTAAGATATGACAAATAGTATTTATTGTTCGGTGGTAAGCAATTAAAATTAATACTGTGATGTCACTGAGTAATTTTAACAGTCATAAACCTGTTTTATTTCATTTCACATTTGAAACCATTATTGCAAAAATCATGCATCACAGCAAATTAAAAAGTATTATTGTAATTGTTTTTAATAAAAATGTAAAATAATTAAGCATATAATAATAATAATAATAATAATAATAATAATAATAATAACAAACAAATAAATAAATAAATCCAGAATCTGAAGAGAAAAAAGAAAAATAATTTAACCACTGATTTTTAAGTTTTCAGTACATCAAAATGATATGTAAATGAAGAGAATTAAGTTAACTATGTTTTGATGCAAATTGCATTTTCACAATATACTAAGGCAAATGAAATAAAATAGTTCAGAAATCAACAATCCAAGTTTAGCAATAATGCCAAAACAATTACAAGCAGCCCTGTCAATACTCAGCTGGCAGTAATTCTAACAACATACTCCGTTTTTACTACAATAAACAGGTACAAACAAAAACACAGTAAAACAAAACTTCTGTTTAATATCTTTTTAAAAATAGTCTTAAAAGACATTTCAGTTGTAGGGACTAAAACATTTCACAGTAATATTTATTATTTTACAACAGAATCTTACAATATTAATTTGTGATGATCTTGCACAGTTCCACCAGATGCGATATATAAAACTCCCTGTGTTTGTATAAAGAAATGTTACCCTGATATTGCACTCAGGCTATATTATAAATCATTTGCAAACTGCAGTTATGTAGTGTACAGAGTGGGATTTCTGCACTATTATGATTGCCAGTATTCAAGTCTCTATGTCAATTTTTACTTTTTATTTCTCTGTAGATCAGAGTTTGAAAGCAGTTAATGATAAAACTACAGTATTTTACTATCCATTTCTTTTTGTTTATTTGCCTAATGAATAATTAAAAAGTTCCTGAAATTCAGTCCAAATCAGCTCAGTGCATCAGTGGTCTTTGAAGTCTTAGCAATTTAATGCAGTTTAGATATCATTCTGATTTTTTCTTGCTGTCTTTACTTTCATATCATTCCATTATATTACTTTTGACATAATCAAAATTTAATTGTGTATTTCTATAGTAAGATTTATCTAATAAATATAATAATGAGCAAAATAGAATTCTTCTGAACTCTGACTAAAAATCTGCTTACTAATAAGCTATTCGGTTGATATATGTGTTTGATTTGTATTAAGTGTTTATTCTAAAATGGTGAAAGACTTCTAAAAGAAGAAAAGCAACAAAAAAAAAAAAAAAAAAAAAAAAAATACCTGATTTTGACATAATTATGTATAGTATTTACACATCATTGCATAAATAATCACATGTATATATAAAACACTGGATATGTTATGCTGTACAGATACTATTGTTACATCAAAGGAATGTTGCACGCATGGTTCTAAAACTAAACATATACAAAATCATCAGTGTATCTAGGGACCACACACAATATAAATATACAGCTCAAAAACATTAAGTAAATTTTTAAGTCAATTTTAAAGTACTACAGAAATACAAAATTGCTTCACATTATAATTTATATTAACTATGGGAAATGTCCAAGTAATTCTCCATACCTAAAAATTAAAGTTCATGAAAGAAACTTTTTATTTATTTAAGAGATGGTGTTACAAGGCCATTTCCCAAACATAAAATACATCAGTATTGATATACAGTTTTGATACCACTGTAATATTACATTTTAAATTTTCAGATTAGTTTTATTGGAGAAAGATGACAAAAAAAACAAATAAAAATAATTTAACCAATTATCAGGCATATTTCTACTGTGAATGCTACCATTAAAAACTAGTTATTTACTTTTTTCTTTCTTTCTTTCATTTATTTATTTTTTATTTTATATATATAAATATAAATATATATATATTTTTTGAATTTTGAAAAACAATTTAAAAATTAAAAAATACTTTTATATGAACGAATCTGTTAACATTTAAAAACCACTGCAGAAAATTCACTCTAATTCTATACAAACTTATATCTGTCTCTGCAAAAAAAAATATGTTCAAAAACATTCGGTATAATAAACAGTAAAATTTTATTTTCATCAATAATTTATGCCAAGCAAGATTTATGTTTTATTTAAAGCTACAGTGAAAACTTTCTTGTATCATTTACATCTAAATGAATACAAAAAATATCAAATAAATAAATGAAATAAATAAATATAATAATAAAATAAAAAAAATAAAAAAAATAAAAATCTAATAAATAAAAAAAAAAATAAATAAATAAATAAAAAAATAAATAAATAAAAAATATTTTTTTTTTTTTTTTAAATTTGAAATTTTCACTGGCAAAGCTTTGTTTTTCTTGGTCGTTAATATTTTAATGATTAATCTTGTTTTTTTTGTTTTTTTTTTTTTTTTAGTATGTACTTTGCTTATTCTGACAGAATACACATGTATCTGGATGGCATGTTAAATCTGACATTCTAAATTATGCAATTTGTTAATGCACTTCACAGAAAGTTATTTTTCTTATCACAGCCACATATGTGAATGGAAATAGCAATGAACATAGGTTAAAAAAAATAATTAAAAAAGAACAAATAATAATAATAAAATATTATGCTAGAAATGTGAAAAAGATTTTTAAACCAATATTTAAAAAAAGAGAAATTAGAAAAAAAACAAATTAAATTGAAAAAAACCCCAAACATTTCATATAAAAATCCACTGAAAAGATAACATAATACTGAACATGTAGAAATGTATCCATATATTTAAATTATTTAAGATGACTGGCAGTTTTTGTATAAACCAGTTACCTGAACATTAATTTTATTAAAGAATTAATTACATTATATAGTCAAATGCTTCCCACCAATTCAAAATTGTTTCATCTGATCCTGATATTTTACTTGCAAGAATATTAAAAAAAAAAAAAAAAAAAAAAAAAAAAAATCAACATACACAATAAAATCCCTAATTGTTTACAAAAATATAATAGGATCACTTTTTTTGTTAAATCTCACAATGAGCATGTGGCTGATATGAAGATCTCCTCAAAATATTTTATTTTGAATTAACCCAGTAATCTTCAACTGATTTTTCTACTGTCTTTAGTTTCTCAAAATTCTCTGATGCTGCTTTACAAATTTATTGTTCTGAAAAACAAATAAAAACAATGTTGTCAGTAAACTATTTTATCTATTAATTTTATTTTGATCCTATCAGAATAAATGAGCATTTAACAATACATTTTAGTCTGTGCCATTTTGAGGTGGCAAACATAGCTTTTGCAAAAATGATAATTGTCTATGATAATCCTAACAAAAAGTAAAATAAAATAAAGTAAATATCATACAAACTACAATCCTAATTTTCTGTTTTTGTTTATTGTTATTCATATGATCATCTTTATTTTCATATGCATCATCACCAGCAGCAGCAGCATCAAACATTTGTTTTTATTTACAATAACACGACAAATTTGTACAACTTACCAAGTCCTGTCTTTGATTCCTAATGCATTTGCAAATTCAGATAATGAATATTTTCCATCATGATTCTTATCAAACAGATGAAGTAATTCTTCATTGGGAGCAGCAGATCCTAGAAAATTTGGCAAATCCGATGCCAGAACCAACCCATCACCATCAGTATCCCATCGATTGAAATACTTATCCAGTTCTTTTTATAAAATAAAAGATAATATTAGTAAATGCATCTTCAAAGAAAGCAAAAGTCTAATTTTCATTAAGTTATACTGTGCTAAAATGTTAGTAAGTAAAGCAAAGTGACTCATCAAATCTGGATTTATAACACATTCTGGTTGACTGGAGTTACTAACATTTTCATTCCTGTATCACTCTTCCAAATATATTGCCAGATATGCCCAATTTTGGAGCGTTTCATGCATCTAATAAATAATAATGTTTATGTAGGTGTCAATACTATCACTGGATCAAAGAAATACAATATATACAAAAAGCTTATAAGCACATTTTTTTTAAAATGTCAAAATATATATTTTTTTGTTTCACACCACAATTGCTGGCTAAAATTCAATAGTTGCCAGAGTGATTTAAGGCCTGGTGACAGATCACAAATAAACATTACTATTTTCTTGCTGTATAATAATACTGCTGTGAATGAGTGAAAATGTTAATGGTTATTTTTTAATAATGCCAATGAAATAAAATAAAATTAAATTAAAACCAAAAAAAAAGTACCAGCAACATCATCGGGGCACACCAAATACTTTTCTGTCTTAGTGCCTGTTGGGTGCATAACATCAAATATTTATAACTATACAAACAAACAAAAAAAAAAGAAAAAAAAAAAAATAATTATAAAAATCCTAAACAAAAACAAAAAAAAATTAAAATATAATAGTAGAAATGAGCCAGTGAATGACAGAATGAAGTGAACTGTTTCAGAACCAAACTGTGCAGAGACCAAATAAAACACTGAGTTTACAAAGTTTGATACACCACACTGTTAAAGGGAGAAATCCTGTTTAATGAAGATCCAGTTTTGATCAGTTTCGCTGTATCAATGTAACAGTTTAGAAACTACTTATGTACTTACTGTTCTTATTGTCTATGGTTTCTCCATCGGGTATTTTTATTGAGATTATCCTTGATTCAGGCTGATTTGAAGTTAAAATATCTCTAAGTGACACTGAGGAGGATGGCTGGGCTGAAATGGAAAATTAACCACTGTACTTAACAATCAATCATATACAATTCCAAATATCTTTAAATTATTTATTTTTTATAAAAAAGTGCCACAACAAATTCAGTGCAACTAAACACATATTATACTGAAAGCAAATGAAACATGCAAACAACATTTACATATGCAACATGCAGCTTAACTATAAAAATAATATTTCCCATCTGAAAAGACAACTCATAATGGATAATATAAGGCAGTGTAAAATACTTAAATGTGTTTAAAAAAACTACCCCAGATTCTATAAAATATTATTTTTATTAATCTGAAAAAAAGAAAAATGATACGAGTTAATGTGGAGTATTATTATTGGGTTAATTGTATTTACAAGAATTCTATCTCAGAAATATTTGTAGAATAGAGTAAATATACATTTCAACTGAAAAGTACCTGTAGTGTATGTGTCATTTAAACCTGGAGTGTTTGTTTCATCAAACTGTTCCGAAGTGGTACTTTCTATAAAAAAATATTTAATAAATACAACAAAAATAAGCAGTGCAAACAAAAAACAAAAACAAAACTGAAATAAACTAAACTGTTCTTCCCCCTGTCTACACACTTCAGAGTGACAAACTTTTTTGACATTCGTAATTAACTTGCAACTTGAAAGCTCATGCAGTACAAAAACTAAACATTTTTCATATTTCACAGCATTATTCACACTGAAGATTACTAAACTGATTCACTGATTTACTGACAGTGACTTGAAATTGATCCTAATGCACATGTAGACTGCATTAGTCAGCTGAAATTGCATGCTACAACTGATTCTAATGTAGTGCAGATTGCATTAAATAAACTTTAAATACTAGCAAAAGAGTATTTATTGGGTACACAAAGAAAGACACAAACACGTACGTTTAAACTTGGATATTAATGAATGTTGATTTATAATATATGCTTTACATCATTGCAATTAAGTTAATAAATTTGGGATGCACTCCATAAATAGAGTAAAATAAAACATTGGCATGCTTACAACAATTATTAGTATTAAAGCATCTGAAAGAATATGGAATTTGACTAAAGAGAATAATAGATAAAATATTTATGGAACAAAGATTTACAATTAGAAAAACAAGGACTCTAGTAACTGAAATGTTCAAAACTAATTTGTTAATGAATAATGTAGGTTTAGAAACAATATCATTTCAATTTAATTAGACATTAAAAACATAAATAAATAAATAAATAAATTTATACAAACATATTAGTTTGTAAGATGCACTTTCACAACATTCAGACATTTTACCAAATATTTTGTAAACCTTTTTTGGAAGGTCTTTACAGAATACATGAACTTTTTTGAAACAATGTTTTAAAATACCATAACAGTTAAATAGTTAATAAAAGATGATAAAAATAATATATATATACACACACACATATACACATATATACATTTATATATTTACATCATCGTCAATTCATCACGATTTTGTCCATTTTGTTTAAAACATGCCTAATAACTTTACAGTGTCACATCATAAAAATAAATGATGTATATGTATATGTATATATAACTATCAATAAAGATATAATAAGCATAAATGGGAGAAAAATAAAAAATGTACCTGCTAAGCAAATACATTAATATATTTGAAAAAAGGGTTAAAAGACCTCCATGAAGTATGTATATGAACTGAAATGAATAAATTCCATAATAAAACGTATATTAATAAGTATTATATATAAACTGTTGAATCTGGTTTAATGGCCATTTTCCCATCAAAGAATTACGTAAATAAGAAAACAGTTGACACTTTAATGCATGTCTTTTTCAAAACAGTTCTCATAGTAATTTAGATCTCTTAAATTTTTTTTCTCATTTGTGAGACACCTGCCAATGATAACCACGTCTGCTATATATCCTTAAATTGGTAGAAGTTGCAATTTCACATAAAACTAGCCTTAAAGTTTATCATTTCAATGTATATATAAAAATAGTCTTAAATTTTGACATTTATATATATAAACTTGCCATTTCAACTATATATAAAACTAATCACAAAGGTTGCCATTTCATCTGTATATATAAAATTACTCATAAAGTTGCCATTTTAATTGTACATATAAAACTAATCTTAAAGGTTGCCATTTCAAATGTATGTATAAAACTAGTCTTAAAGTTAAAGCTAGCCATTTCAACTGTGTATGTGTGTGTGTATATATATATATATATATATATATATATATACACACACACACATACATACATAGAACTAATCATAAATCTTGTCATTTTGATTGTATATATAAAACTAGACTTAAAGTCTTCTTATTTCAACTGAATATATAAAATTGGTCTTAATGCTTGCCATTTTAACTGTACATATGAAACAAGACTGAAGCTTGTCTTCCCAACTATTCATATAAAACTAGATTCAATGCTTGCCATTTAAACTATATAAACAAAATTAATTATTTTTTTTTACATTTCTGCCATATGTATATTAAACCAGTCTTACCATTTTGAAGATTCAAAGAGGAAAGTTGATAAAACATGCCATCCACAACTGATGACATGTTAACAAGGTTCTTATTGATTCTAGTGAACTGCAGGGAGAGATTGCTAACTTTATCATTTAGCCTGAACACTGTCCCATTCAGAGCCTGCAGAATAAATAATAAATAAATAACTAAAAAAAACCAAGATACTGGACAATCATGAACATTTCTATTAAATCAGATTATGCAAAAAAAAGAAAGTATAATATATAACATTTTTTGAGATCATTTCATTAAATACTATATAAAATACCAGTAAAAATATATATTAAAGATGTACACACAGCTAAAACTTTCTCATTGTTTTAATTAATATCAATGTTTTTCTTTTTATTACTTACGCCGAAATTATTTTATTGGAAAAATGTATTTTTAAGTGTAACAGTGAAGGTAAATCTTGAATTTTGAATTTAAAATCAGTAATGAATGTCTACAATTAAAGTAATGTTAAAATCAATCTCATGAAGTTAGTTTAATTTATTATCCAGTGAAATGTCTTCAAAATAACATCTAATGTGAATATGATTGAACTTTTAATGACACTTTGCAAGATCAGTCAATACAGTAATATCACCAATTATTTTGTGGTTACGTATGTAGCCATCATTTTAGTATGTATAACAAACTGTGAGCAAAAAGCAAACCTTGATTTCTGACTGTGTGATCTTTTTAAATTCTGTAAAATCACTAACAGCTGGTTGTGCTGTCTTTGTGTTATTTAAATCTGCTTTATTTTCTTCTAACTGAAAAAGGATAAAAACCAGTGATAACATAAGATTTAATGACTCGTACAAATACTGAAACAGAAGTCTAAGCAGCTACTAATAAATTTAGGGTTATTTTGTGACGTATTGTCCATGAATTAATTAATCTCTGATAAATCTTTTAATGAATTTACTGATTTTTTTTTCTTCACTTTCTTCATTTTTAGTACTTCATTCTTCAGTGACATTGTAATTACATTTTTTATAGATTTCTGAATATACCAAAAAGTTTACATTCATATTACTTATATATGTATTTCCATAGGGTTGTTTTGAAGTTATAACATCAACCCGTGTTAATAATAAAACAGGACAATAAAACAACAATGCTAATGTCATGCACAGAACCATCTATTTTTCTGTTCTCTTGTGAAGACACTCTGTACACATTCCAAATATTAGTAAGGGTTGGTTATGTTACTGTGACATGTCATTTTATACCAAATCATTTGGAAGTATTAAAAAGGAATTTAGACTGAATATCATTGTAATAACATACTGGAAACAAACTATGCATGATTAACTATAAAACAGAAATATTTCTGTAAATATAATGACCGTAAGCTTCTGAAAACTTTTAGTTTTGAAGTATTTAACGGTAAATTCACAGAACAAGCTGAATTTTAATAAGAATGTTATCATTTTAAAAACAAACCTGGTGATTTATAAAGTTGGTAATGTTATCAACTTTAAACAGGAGGGATTCAAGTGTTTTGTGTGTATCAGTTGTGTTCTGAAATAAAATAATTTGAAATAGCATAAATAAACACTGTATTCAAAATTATATAGATTTATTATGAGTTAACTGCAGCAGCTTTAAATCTGACAAACAACTGTAGTGGCAACATGATATTTGCTCTTTAACCTCAATTAGATGAATGATTAAAGTGAGAAACTTGAAATAAAAAATAATAAATAATAAAATAAAATAAAATAAAATAAAACAAACATAAACAAATAGAAAAAGGTTAAAATGGTACACATGATTACGTGTAGACCAAAAAATTAAAAGTCTATGTTGGTCAAATAAAACATACCTCAAGTTCTACTATTCTCTGTGACAAAGCACTAACTGCAGACTGTAAAGTATTGTTAACACTGAAGATCTGTTGTCCCAATTCATTTACAACCTGCATTGATTAATATATATTTTGAATTTGTTATTAAAATAAGAAAAGAAGAACCAATTAGGGGAAAAAAAAAATGTTAATTCAATTCTGTATAAAAATAAATTATTTAATAACAATGGCATGTTTATTATATAAACATTCCATTGTTATTTTCATTCAGAAATAATTTGTAATGATATATAAACATAAAAGATATTTCCAATAACAAAATTATTTAATTATTTAAGTGTATTGAGTATTAATATTTGAAAAGGACTACTGTAACAATAAACTTAATATATTCTGTTAATTAAAAGTAAAACCCTTTGTTTGCCATAATCATAAAACACAGAGAGTGAGGTATAACAAATAATTCTTACTTGTGGAATATTAACCAGTTGCTTGTCTGATTCATTACTTCTTTCTTTGGCTGACAGAGATATGTTTGAAGATAATGCCTGTAATAAAAATAATAATCTTTATATAAATTTAATAAAAAATAAATAACTATATTATTCTGCACAAACTAATACTGAATAATGAAAACATGTCTCAGTAAAATAAATATATCAGTTTATATAATTTTATTAGATTTTAGTTTTTTTTATTGTTAATTTCCGTTGGTAGTATGAATTTAAATGTGTATATATTTGTATATATATATAGAATATGCGTGTGCGTGTGTGAGTGTGTATGTGTGCGTGTGTGAGTGTGTGTGTGTGTGTGTGTGTCTATGCATCTATGTTTGCATGGGTGCACAAATTTAAATTCTGCATAACCTATTAATTATTAATGAGACCTTTTTCTTCTGCAACACTTTTTAAATTATATTTTTTATTTAATAACAATATATATATAATAAGGATTAAATTGATTAATATATCGTCTATGAAGAGTTTATTTATTCTTAAAACAACTTAATATGTTCCGTGTTTTGAAGGTTCACGGAAAATCCTGAATAAAACAGAAATTTATATTAATTGTAGTATTACTACTTTTTTTTCATAATAAAGTTTAAGTAATATAAATATATAGCTCTAAGTAGGATAGTGTTAAATTAACAACAATTAATATATCTTTGATAAATTCAATTAGTAATTAAATACCAAAGAAAAGTGAACATTGCAAATGGGGTGAAATGTGTTGATTTCCAGACTTGCATTCATACAAGGAACAGATAATATGTCCAAAAAGGTAAAAACAGTTAAAGTAACTTTTCATTTCTTCTACTCACTCCCAACGAAAACTATTATGGTTATATTATTATACTTGTATTAAAAATAATAATGTTGATCTGCATCCATTTCCAGTATGAACACAACCCATGAAATTGCAGCTTCTTAGTTAACAAGGTCAGGGTTCATTGTTGGTTCTATTGGCCTAACTTACACACCATTGACACATATTGTTTGAGCAGCAATACTGAACATGAAAGAACATCACTTAGTAGCCAACACTGTTGTGATTTAGCGAATGCCATTTTAATTTCAGTGAGGAGTAAAATATGTTGAGCATATCACAAAATTTGCACAAACAGAATATGGGTTACACAAAGACAATTCTGTGTGACTCTCACAATTTGTGCACCTGTGTGTGTGTTTGTATGCATGTGTATACCTCAACATTTGTTATCCTGTCTGTCAGGCTTCTCAGCTGCTGGTTTGTGGAATCTTGGAAAACTTTCAAGTCATCTATAATTTTCTTTGCCAGCTGCACATCACTTCCCAGTGTAGCCAAACTCTGTAAATATGAACACAACAATGTATAAAGTATCTAAGATTGCTTTATAAAAAGACTAATTTAGACTTTCTGGATATTCTGTTGATAGGACTTCAAAGGTATAATTTATTAAACCATTTTTCATTCAACTACTGGGAGTATTAAAAACTCTTTGTTTTTATATTTATTTTGGCATTATGGCCTGAATATATCACTATTAAAGATATTACTTAAAGTTCAAACATATCAAATGTGAAGTGAATTTAGTTTCCGGTTCTTATTTTATAACTACTGGTTTGATTTTACAGGCTAAAAAACCAAAAAGAAAAGCAAACAAAAAAATTGATGATGTTATCCAAATAAACACATTTATTATAAAACTTCAGTCGTCCATACAAGAAAATGGTCCCAAAAATGTAAAATAAACAAGTAAATATTATTAGTATTATTAGTACATTTACCAAGGAAATCAATATTTATAAAACAAACAGTACAAGGCAATGGATACAAACATTTAACTTGATAATTATTTTGTAAAATAAAAAAATCAGCAATACTGCATTTTATGGGCTATTCTTTAATACTAATTTACATACTTATGTCATTTTGACATTAATTTGACAGGAAAATATTCTTGAACATTCCCACCCACAAACAATACTGAAGTTACTGAAATAACAAATATTATACAATATTATTATTATTTATTATTTTAATTCATTATAATTTAGTAACAGATGGTCAAAAAAACCTAATTAAAAAATTCTTCAAAACAATATTGATTACTCTAAATGCCTTTATATAACTACACACACATATAACTTTTAGAAGAAGTGATGAAAATAAATTCCATACATATGTCAAAATGAATAGTTAAAAAACATCAGCAAGTCTCAGTTGAAAAATATATTATTAAAACTTACTTGTAATTACCTGTAATTACAGGATAATGACAGAGGAAAGCTTTTTAATTTTCTATTCCAATTTTAATAATAATTTTTTTTTTAGAAAAATGTCAAAATGACACTTGTTTTTTTTGGGGGGGTGTTGTTCTGTTTTTAATATTTTATCTCTGTATGTTACAGCAAAAGATAATTCAATTCTATTAATGACCAACTAATTAACATATTTGTTTTGGCGATGTAAATAAATCATAAACATAATGCAGATTAATTCATAAATACTAATTAAAATATTAATATAAAGCTATAACAATGCAAATACTTTAAATTTAATGCCATCACACTGAAATGTGTAAATAGGTAATAAATTTAAAGTTAATATGTGGAGGGAACATGGGAATTAAATAATTCAGTATATTAAATAATTTTAACTTACACTTGATAATGTTTCAATTCTGTTGGGCAGTTCTTTAAGTTCTGGTGCTTCTTTCAGACTTTCTTTCAAACTGTTCACATCCACAATCAATGAAGCTAGCTGTAAATTAAGATATATATATATGTACATATATACATTTAACTAAATTGTCTTATATTACAACTGAATTATATGCTACTGTAACATAATATTAAAAGCTTTTAGCTAAATTAAAACCACTTTTGTAAGTTACTAATATGCAATTACAGGATTTACAGTTAATGTATATTACAAAAAATGTGTAACTTTCTATTTTGCTGGAATAAATTTTTAAAAATTGATTTTAATATTTACACTTACAGACCATTTAATTCATTATAATAGATGAATGTTTTGCAGACAAAATTAAAAAAAAGTCCAATTTCAGCAGACATACATGAAATACTTTCTTCTTTTAAACTTACTTGCTGATTGAAACCATTAACAACTTCTGTTGTTTCTTTGTTTTCTTTCTTGAGATCTTGCACTGTTTTGTTAATTGTTTGAACCTGTCTTTTTACTACCTGCAAATCTTCAGGAACTGCCTGGCCATGATTTTCAACTAGAAACAAATATATATTAACATACAGTATATTTATGGGAACACATGTATACTGTTTTATAAAAACCATTTATTCCCAAGACATAGTATCGTTAAATTGATCTAACCAGCTATAATTCTGTTCTATTTATATACAATACAGTACAAAAGTTAAATAATCAAATTTTAACACTACAGGGAAATCTTTGTCTCTCTGATTAAAAAGTTTGGATAATTTCTACAGTCATTTGAGGACTTGGTCATTTTTTTTTGTTGTTGTTTAATTTAAACATAAAAATAGAAAAACAATAATAAATGAACATATCAAATTATGTCACAAGAAAAACAATATTTGGATGCCACATATAAAAATTAAAATGTTAAAATATTAGCCATACTCATAATTTATACTATACATATTTGCAGACAGGAATGTAGCCAAGTTTTGTGAAAGAGAAAATATTAGTTATTATTACCTGTAACAATGCGTTCCCTAAGATTATCAAGGTCTCGTTTAAGTTCAAAATGCAACCATATTAATCCAGAGCATGTGATAAAACAGACCATGAGAATGACAAAACCTGTCAAACCCAGACAGGTGGAACATGAACAAAATCCAGCCCATCTAAAATAAATAACAGTCTCATAAACAAACAAAAAAAGTATTGTTTACAATTTTCAGTCCATTTATGAACACCTGATGCAGATATTTCATATTGTAATTGTTTATTTTCCCTTCCCTTAAAATACTCCTGAGCTAACAGAATTAAACATATTTAAATAATGTCCAGGAATTATTTAAAAGTTAACATTATTTTGTTTTTAAATATAAGTTTAAAATAAAACTATAAATGATATTATTTATTATAAATTAAGTGTATAAAGTTTCCTTACTAAAAAGTAATAAATAATTTTTATGGAAAGGAGTGTACATACTAGATTAAAAGAGGTAAATAAGTTAATGCTAATGGCTTTTAATTTAAAATCATCTTTTTTGTTTATTATTATTATTATTATTAGATTTATTAATAGTTAGCATAAATACATTTAACCAAAGTACGCAACATTTTTGCTTTAACCGGTTAAACAAATTATATGTATAATCAAACCTTTACAAAATTACATTCAGTGAATTTGAACAAATATATTTTTTAAAGAGTCCCCTTCATAAATCTCATTACAGTTACTGGACTTTACCATAACCAAGTGAATTTTATAACAAAAGTTCACTGAATAATGGTATTTTTAATAATAATTTTACATGTTTAATAATAAATCAAATTCATTTTAATTTGGCTTTCTAATTTTTTTTAAAGGAAATCTGACCTCCCTGCTTACACAACAAAAATTTGAATTGGCTTTATTGTAAGTTCATGTATTTAATTTAATTTATTACAAAATTAAAATGGTATACATGGTAAATCAAACTGCAAATGTTAGTGAATTTTACCAAAAAAAAAAAGAAAAAAAGAAAAATAAAAAGACTTATTCATCAAAATTGTTAACCTGATGTTGTGTCAATAAAATTCTCAAAAACAAGAATAAAATTTTTATGAGCAGTTACATTAGATTATGTATGTCCACCAGCTGAGATGAACTAGACATTTATTTTTATTTTATTATTATTATTATTTGACATTATGAGTATTACAGCATTAAAGTTTATGAGGTAGAGTTCATTAATGATGCTAACAAACATTACTGTATCACTGTCAGTGTATGTGTTCTGGTATGTAAAGAAACCTTAGTGAGTCACAACAAAATTTTTTAGTATATTTAAATAACGCCCATTACTATAATTTATAATTATTTAACTATATCTAATTCTTAAATATTGTGAATTATAAGTCAATCATCAATGTATTAAGTACAATTTATCACTGACAGAGTGAGAGTGGGACAGTTTGACTAGATGTTCTTTTTAATTTATGTTACTCTTCATGAATATACCAAATTACAGAAACTTACTTTCTGTCAGATTTTTTGCCAATCTTGATTGAAAATTCTTCTACTTCAGAAGAATCGGAATCATCAGAACGAAGTAGTTCATGACCACTCTTACTTTTTCGCCTTGGCAACTTTCCATTTCCAACCAAGGCGTCCAATTCACGACGCTTTTTCATCTTTTTGGCAGGTTTAAAATCAACATTTAACCTACTTATTGGATCCAGTGTTATTGATTAATACCAAATTAGATCCAATCCTAACTGGTACCAAATCATGCGTCATTTACGATGTAAATTGTGACATCCGACAATGTAAAGAAATGGGCCTCTCACCCCGGAAATGAACACAGAAATATTAATACGGCACTGAATATCATCAATGATATTATTGGTTAAAAATTATAGGTCTCTCGCACGAGAATATTTCTTTAATATTTGTTTCACTTACTTATGTGTGTGTATATATATATATATATATATATATATATATATATATATATATATATATATATATATATAACATATGTAAAACTATCGTCAAATGCATTAAAATCATTCGACTACAAGTTATGTTGTTTTTGTTTGTGGTCGTATTCGCTGCTGATGATTTGGTTAAATATCAGTTAATTTCTATGTTAGTAAAACAGATCAACAAGACCATGAACCTAAGTAACATAAAGAAACGCGCCAAGATAACAAAACAGCTTTTTCGCAGTATCTGTAAAATGATAACAAAAGTTTTATGCCTTAGTTAAGGGAATGGTTAACAAGCATGTATTATTAACCAGAAGACAACTTCTAGAAAATCGTGAAAAAACGTTTCCCAACAGACAATAAAATATTCATTTTATCATACAATCCACCTTTCGTTCTAACCTTTTAACCAAATAACTAACCAAATAAATAATTTATCACTATCAAAATAATAAATAAATAAATAAATAAATAAATAAATTATAATTATAAAAACAAAATCCTACCAAATCCCATATTTATGAATTCAGTCAGTCATTTAATTTAGCCGCAGTAGACACCATCCGATTATTAATGAAAAAAAAAAAAAAAAAAAAAAAAATAAAATACTGCTTCCATAAGAGTAATATAGCGAAAACGTCAGTGTTGTACATCATTATAAATCAAGAATTAACAGCACTGTATAAATGCAAAGAGCTCTTATTTTTACAAAACACTGTTAAAAATTTTTTTTTTAAAAATCTGAATGCGAACTAATCGGAGTTTGATTTTTATTTTTTCGATTAATTTAATAACACTGAGGATTTCTGTAATATATTGAATAGGTATTCGTGATAACAAAGTATAGTATGGCAAGATGCGTTCTGCATTAAATAGGTAACAAATGTGGCATCCAAATACTGTTATGAGAATATTTTCTGAACATTAAAAATAATTTAAAATAAAAAACAAACACTTACCTTATTTTTCTCTTTTCAGGACAAAATATATATATATATTATACTGTATTAAAATACGTATAAAAAAAAATATGTTTGTTTAATCATTACAATATGAAAAGTTGAACAATATGAATATTGGCATGGAAATCAACTTGAATTATTTCTTTGAATACTGATGTGATAAAGCTTGTGTTCCTAGTTTAAACCAGGTAACTGCATATGTCTGAGACAATGAGTATTCACTGATTATTCGAATTAAGACAAGAATATCCGTGTAGGAAACAGGAAATATTTTAAAGATCTTTTTTCTGGACTGACGAATTTGAGGAAATTGTAATAATAACGTTGTGGTTGCTGAAATTTTCTAGACGATAGTTATGCTGTAAATTTGGGCTTCAGTTTTACATAATATTTATCATTTACAAGAAAATATAAAGTTATATTAAACATCTTCGTATTAAACTTCTGTAGTTTAATTTTTTAGAAAGCATGACCAAGCCATGAAATACTTCCTCTAACAGACAGTAGAACACGACTGGTTTATTAAATATTGTGTTAACCAGTCAGTGGGAAGGTATACACAAAATATCCCTTGCAGCTAATCCGTAACATTACTCCATTACACAACAAAATGAATGATACCTGTTAACCGTCACTATTAAAATGCTTTGAGGTGTCATTAAACATTAATTTACTGTTGCTTTTCTTTCTTTCTTTCTTTCTTTTTTTTTCTTTTCTTTTCTTTTTAAATAAATCGTTGTAGATGATTTATCTCTAACACCAGTGATGGTTAATCAGTTTAATAGCGCTGTTTTTATATCTTCTCCTACACGGTGGATTTTCGTCACGCCAGCATTTCTTCGTGCATTGTAAACAATTATTATTTATGACCTAGCACGTTAACGTAAGACATCTAAAGTGCGTAGATGCTAATGTTTATTCAGAACAATTGACGACTGTGGATCTCAAACGGCTCCCTTGGGCGCTGACGTTATTTCTGCTTAGTTACAGCAATCGTCTCAGCGTATGAAAGATTTCCGTGCTTATGTGAACATTTCAATAAGCTGTGATGATTTTAACTACCTTTGTTATGCGAAATAATAAAAATTGGTAGAGTTCAGAGCGTTTATAAAACATTAACTAGATCATAGTTTATTTTTGTTTTGTTATTTTTTCGAACTTCCCCATGATATCCACTTTTAAAAATAACACTGATGACGAAAGCGGCTGAAAAAAAGTACAATTTCGAACGAATTTTATCGTGTCTGCAATAAAATAGATGAATTAATGCATCGGAAGAAGATTAAAAAAAACGAAGAAAAAAAACGAGGAAAACTGTACCTTTATCCAGACGAACCGTCAGGACATGAACCTGTTGCAGTAACCAATAGCAGACGATACTAAGACCAACCAATGTTGCTATGACAACTATAAAGACGACAACTTTTAAGAATGTAATCCATGAGCAGACGCTTGCGTCGACGTCGACTGCTCTGTAAGCATTTTTCTTTCTGAAATACAAGTCAGTGAAAAAAGAATATAAAGAACATAAAACAGAGAAAAATAGAATATTATTTACTTCTGACATGAAAGTCTAAAATTTAATCCACCGGACGGGGGAACAATATATATAATCTAAATGTAGTGATTATTATTATTATTATTATTATTATTATTATTATTATTATTATTATTATTATTATTATTATATGAATGAAGCATGAGAACAGTTCTTCCTTTCTTTGATTGTTTGTTTGTTTGTTTTTTGTTTTATTTTTTGCCTGGAACGGCAAAATATTATGATTTGGAAGTTAGTAAAGATGCGCGAATTATTTTAACTACATATACAGCATACAAATTTACAGACAATGCACACAAATAATTAAAACCCTTTATGGCTTTTTTTTTTTTTTTTTTTTTTTTTTTTTAATTATGTATAGCCAATCGAAAAGTGATAATCTGAAGAGCGATATCGAAGATACGTCCAATTCCTCTGCAAATTGTACATTCATGGACTTCTAGAATTTCAATTAAATTAATTGAAATTTTAACTGTTTGACGTCAGTGAAGACTTGGTCTGGATTAAATATACTTTCCCTCACACAAAGTGCTTTTCTCCGTCTTGTTTCTCTTTAAGACAATAAACTATGTGGACGATTTCATAGTTTTATTGACTTCTCGGCGTGACAACAGAGCGCCATGAAAACCAGCAGTAATTACCCCTTGCTGTTTAAAGTGTAACATAAATTTACATATTCATCACAATGTTATCAGACTATATCAGTGCAAAACTATATCTTCATACTTGTCTACTTTTTGAAGACCTGCATAATTATAAATATATATTACTGTATGTATGTATGTATCTATATACGAATTGCATAATTATAAATATATATTAATTTATGTATGTGCATGCATGCATATATTATTTTATTTTATTATTTATTTTGTTTATTTTATTTTATTTTTATTATTATTATTTTTTTTTTTTTTTTATATTTTTATCTTTTTTTTTAACATATCATATATTCAGTTATCATTGTTGTTACTTTTATGCTTTATTTTTAGTGTGTGGTTCAGCGCACGTAACACTAAATACTAATACTAAAACAAAAAGGAAATTAATACTATAAAAATTGACACAGCTACTAGTACTAAAAATACTTGAAATTTGTCCACGTGAAAAAAATTAGACTCACTCAGCATGAAATCCTTTTGATTCGTAAAAAAAAAAAAAAAAAAAAAAAAAACAAGAAAAGAATTATCTAATGTAATCAGTGTAATTTCAAGTGCATACTGAGTAAAGAAAGAAAAAATAGCTGGACGCTTTACAAAATTTTAGGGTGCGTCATAAATACTTCGACTGTTTCTAAATATAGATACTTGATGATTTAACCATGCGTTATGTCGGGGAAAATATTTTGTATTTTCAGTCATAAACGTAATCTACATAAGTTTTAATTAATCGATTATCTATATATTTCAAATTATAAAACAAATTTACAATTGATGTGTATGACATTGTATCAAATATCTGCACTATTATTTAATAGACTGTTTATCTGTGTAAAATATATACATTGGCAAAACAATCAGCATAAAACTATAAAAATAACTCAATTGTTAATAAAACAAACGATGGAATACATGTATCTGGAAAATATTTCTGATTTTGTAAAGAGATATCCGTGTGAATGTTTCACTTTAATTTTCTATATATGTATTATCCTACGAAAATTAATATACAGGCCTATGTAGAAAATTAAAGCTTATTGCTGTAAGGCCATTAATTTGCATATACATTTTGGTTCTTGCAACACTGGGCTTCAACGTTTTTAATATAATGTATTTAGGGTTGGCACATAAAGATGGTAAAACATTTTATGTCGCAATTTCCTGATGATTTGTGCTTAACAACTTACATGTTCGAAAGAAGAAGAAAATGTTTTCATTAATTATTTTCTAGACTGTAATTACATTCATGGACTAATGTGATATATTATGATAAGTCCGTATTTTATATCCGACCTAATCTTTAGACTAATTCGTGTCATTATAAAATCAGTTGGTACATGTCTAATTTTTAACTCGTGACTGGATTCTTTACTCAAATTACCGTCGTTTCAGTACAAATCAGAAAATTTGTTTAGGTGTTAAGCAGTTACCTTTTTAATTTTTCATTATTTGTGATGAATTTCTTTCTGTGAACATTATTAATATGTTATTAATTTAATGCCATAACAATTTGATGCTTTATTGAATACCAACATTTCGATCAACCCCTCTAGTGCCTCTGAAAATCAATACTTTTATCTCCATCATAAATAAGTCTTAAAGTTTTTAGCAATAGTGCTATTTATCTACACAGGGGAAAAACAATGCATTCATGAACTAATTTGCCCGACCCGAAACAGAATTATATTTTTAATGTTAATAATTAATGTTCCACTTACTTTCTTGGTTTCTTTCCTTTGAGTGGTGGAAGTTTTAGATCTGGAGGTTCACTCTCCGAATCGGAATATAACAGATTCATGTAGTCCTGGTTACTGGTCGACATCCCACTAACTTGCAGTTTTATCAGAGTAATATATCTCTATTTCGTCTGTAAAACATCAACTATTTGTTGCAGTCATCTATAACACGTAAACACTTCCTCAAAAGTTAATAAAGTTTTATACAATAGGGACCATTTCACTGAGTTCTGTACTAACCAAGGTTCTTAATGTTAAACAATTTCGAATTTTTTCAACTTATTAAATTAGTGTGTATATGTGTAAGAGTCAATAATCGAAAACATACATATAATGTCCCAAGCAATGTCTCAAAATACGATTTTTATTTATAAAATAATGATTACTCACATTCCTATTAACGACCTCTCTTGGCTGAAGACGTTTGAGGTGAGATAACTCTTAATGTTCGAAAGGGCTAAGGGGCACAACAAAGGATAGACGAATTTGAAGTTTGACAAATATCGATAGTTATTGTTCAAGTTCTGTTGAAGAAATTAGGTACTGTCACGCAGTTTTAGTTATCTCCAATACTTTTTCATTTTACTATATTATTTCTGTCACAACGAACAAATGAATGCAATTTAGGTGTACATCTTGTCATCAGTTTTACTGAATATTTTTTTATATGCTGCTAATGAAAATTGAAATAGGCAATAAATAAATACATAAACCAAATGTATATGTCACATAGTTTGTCATACTACTTTAATCTAAACTACAGTTGTATTATTACGTCCATAACATCAATATTATCCAACAAACAAATCAGACATGTGCCCAAGGGATTATGTGACTATGTTTAAATTATTTTATTATACCTACATCATTACAACTTGAAATGTCCCCAAGGGGAGGCAAAGTATTTTAATCCTCTGAGGTACTGTATTAGTTCTCACCAAACGAAACAAAAACGCAAAAATTAAATATTGTTTGAGGAAAAACTAAAGGGATAAAATATTACTGTACAACAGTCGGACACTTCAAAAATGAAAATAATCTAGATAGTAAGTGAAACACTGCAAATTGTAACGTTATATACTTCATTTATTCTGTTAGTTATACTGGGGGAAACTGATAACGACAACAACATGTATAAGTAATAGAAGCAATAGTAGTAGTAGTGATTTTAGTAGTAATATTAGTAATAGTAACAGTACAACTATTAGTATTGTTAAGAGTAGTAGTAGTAGTAATATTTTATCACCAGTAGCAATGGTAACATTAAAACGAAAAGAAAAAGAAAGCCTAGATAACTATTATTTTATTTTTCTTATTTCCTAAATTCCAAGAAATAAGGAAAACACTTCCGAGACAGGTGTTTATAACATTGCGGCTGCCCTTTCGGTTCGACCTGCTGCACATCCGGAACATTTTACAGGTATTTGACACCTAGTAACTATAGGCATCTGGTTAAATAAATATTGCTTTTCTTTTCTTCATGATTTGCAGAAGCTACCGGGTCGTAAAAATAATAAACGTTTGTCCATTCATACTACCAACATATATTGCGAATAATACGGTAAGGTTTCTTGGGTCGCACATTGGATGTTACGATTTCTGAAGCTGTAAAAGGGTAATCAGTGTTTCATAAAAAAAAAAAAAAAAAAATTAAAATTAAAAATTTTGAAAAATAAAAAATGAAGAAAAAACAAAGATTTAAAAAAAAAGAAGAAATAAATAAAAAAAAAAATAACACATTTCAAGTTTTATGGAAATATAATTTATATGACATTAAAATTAATGTTCTTGTTTTGCTACATGTCTAATGACTACTACCGCCACCATCACCACCACCACTATTACTAGTACTATTACAACTGCTGCAACTATTGTTACTGCTACTTAAACTTTATGTATTCAGATTATGTTTCTGAATCTAACTAATCTAATAATTTGACATAAAAATTCATTTGACAGTTGCTGTCTAACTGATAGCCATACTCATAGCTATCCCATATTTAGAATGTTAGAAGAAATTTTCCAAATCAGCAAATGGACTTTGACACAGTTATGGAACAATCGTGGCAACTGAACAATAAGTTATTATCTCATTCTTTATTTAAGATAGTGTTGACAAGAGCAGATATTTTATGATTTAATAAGTAAAATGGGCATAGTTTATTTCAGTATTACATTAAAGTAAATAGTATATTAATTTAATAAAATTTTGTACCTGATCTAACGAACTTGTTGAAGTATAGGCCTAATCTTGTATAAAAGTTTGTGTGGCATTATTAACATAACTGATTCTGCTAATATCCGTTGTTTTTTACAGTTAACTCTAGCATCAGGTACATCATTCTTTAAAATATCTGTGGATTCAGACTCTGTAGAATAATAAATCTTTAAACCGTTCTGTTAACGATAGGTTTAGAGATATGAACAGCTATGGTATATCTTAATTTGTCATGTATTTAAAAATGTTCGATAACGATGTTTATGCAATCCTTATGATGAAACAAAATCTAATTAATTAATCACTGAAGTTTCATATCGGAATCAATATGCAAAGCACATTTATACAGATCTTAAAAACTTTCAGTGGGACCAGGATTGAACGTAAAAACTAAATTTTCTTTTCACTTAGATATTTCACAAACACATTAACCTTCTTCTTTCCCTTTTTATTTGGTTAAAGAAACTTTACTGTTTTCGCATAAAAAAGATTTTTGACAGTTCTGTTAGCAAACAAACCTTTCAAACCGTCATAAGATCGTTTCTCATTAAAATATTTCAAACCTATTTCGTTGCTATTCCTGGATATTCGTAATAAATGGCCTACGGTAATACCAGTCTAATGTAAAACTGCGCAATCTGTATTATTATTATTATTATTATTATTATTATTATTATTATTATTATTATTATTATTTCATGTAGAAAAGAGTATCAGTTTAGAATGTTTTTAGTGTAAGTACATAAAGCTTTTTTTATTCTTCCAAATCACTGTTTTCTTTCACGCGAATAATACTTGTTAATAAAATAGTGTCTCTCACTTAGTCTACCAATTTATTTATTTGTTTATTTATTTATTTAGCACTTTCTTTTTTTTTTTTTTTTTTTTTTTAAATTCTACAGTCGCGAAAACGGATAATTATGATTGAAAATACCTGTATTAATAACAAATATCCCTGATCACACTGCTATTTAAAATGTATTAACACGATGAAAAATGTTATTGAAGTGAACACTGATTGTTATTTTACTTTAAAACAGATGATAAAGAAGGCAAAAAAGACTTATAAAGGTGTTGTTTTTTTTTTTTTTTTTTTTTTTTTTTTTTTTTTTACTGGTGTCTTGTATCTAATCATGTTTACACTTCCAGTTGTAGGTAATAAAAAAGACCTTTCAAAACAGTTATTAACGAAAATGGATTTTTAAAAATATAAACAATGTGTTCTGTTATTAACATACAGGTTTTTTTTCTTTCTATTTCTCTCTCTGTTACTATTAACACATTTTTTTTTTTTTAATAATTCAGCCATTTTAAAACAATTATTTTCTTCTTGATTCAATCTCAGTTAAAACACGTGCACACATGCTGTCACTCGCAGATATATGCACACATGTACATATCAACAGACACAAAATTAAAACAAACAAAAACTTTAAAAAGACAAATAAATAATAATAATAATAATATTAATAATAATAATAAGTAATAATAAATGACACCTGTCCAAATGTTGAATTTTGTTCCTTTATTTGAAATTCACAAACACAAATCACATTAAAATATTAATGTTTTTCCATGCAACATCATTACCAAAGTTTGGTAGCAAAAAGCTACTACCTAGAATAATAATGTTGTTTATAGGATTAAAATTCAGCAAACAAATTGAATACATAGTACACTGACAAAATAATTACTTATCTCTATTGTTTGAAATGCAATAATAATAATAATAATAATAATAATAATAATAATAATAATAATAATACCAGACACTAATCATAGCAAAATGATGGGGTTTTTTTTTTTTTTTTTTTTTTTTTTAAAATTAATATACAAACATTTGTTTTTAATTTTTAAAGAAACCTGATTTTTGTTTTTCTTTTCATTTATCTTTTTTCAAAGTTATATCAAAATAAAACATATTAATTACTTTAAAATATATCTTTTACGTTATAGATTTAATAAATGAAAATGCTATTGAATTTCATTATTTTGACGGAATCGTAAAACAATCTGGAAAGTTAAAGGATTCATCTTATGAAAATACAAATACTTAACTAGAATATATTACTTGACCAAATTAAATATTAACCTCGCCGAATTATTATGCAAATGGTAAAAAATAATAATACTATTTAAAAACTATCGAAAAAAGATATTTGAAAGCGAAATAATTTTTTAATGTGATAAAATATTATAGACCGTATGAGTTATTCCCCTTGGATTTTAATACTATTCTATAAAACTTTAAATTTTAATATTATTTTATTATTATTTTAGAATTAAAACAAATAGTTTTAATAATAATAACAACAACAATAATAAAAGGATCTAAGCTTTTGGTGTAAATTTACATAAATATGCATAAAACTCCAACAGAACAATTTACATAAATTTGCATAAACAATCTAAATAAGAAGGAAATATCTCCGCGGAGTTAAATATATGATAAACTGAATCCATTCCACTCTGTCAGTTCTTTTATCAAATGAACACAGGCATCAATCTAATGCTTTCCAATTCAATTATCACTCAACTCCTCCACAGAAGCAAAATGTTTCTTCCTTTACTGTAATTCCACCGTCATGTGAGCATCCAACCAGGTCTAACCCTCGGTGTTCCAGTCGTCACCTGCACACCAATAAGCTAATAAACTAACAGTCAATAGATGGTTAAGTGATAACGGATAACAGCGAAGAAAGGGCATGGTCGAAGATTGATAATTACCAATTAAATGCATGTCAGTAAAAGGTCGCCCTGCTTGCAGAGACTGAATAAATCCGGGAAATATACGTCGAAGAAGGAAATGAAAGATCTGAATTGCCAAGTTTACAGCTAATACATTTGTTATCAAATAAATTCGTTGAAAAACAAATTTTCTGCCTTGATTACGAAGTTACGAAAGAGAGACAGCTGCATTGTTAGATATTATTTCATTGTTATATATATATATATGTAATTCACGAATTGTTTAATGCACCCAAAATAGTGTTTACGTATAAACTCGGTCATAGATGATTTTTCATTATATATTAATATGTGAAAACGATATTTAAAAGTAAAACGACACCAACATTTTTAAATATAAGAAAATAATACATAATCTATGAATTACTTAATGCATCTAGAATGGTGTTATCGTAAGAATTCGATCACAGAAAGAGGATTTCTCGTCATATATTAATATGTGAAAACGTAATTTAAAAGTAAAATACAGATATTTTAAATTGTTTAGAACATATTCCGATTTACAAAATAAACACTGATGAAAAATCTGTTTTCATTTTTATTTTGCTTCATAACACTTTATTATTATTATTATTATTGTTGTTGTTGTTGTTGTTGTTGTTGTTGCTGCTGCTGCTGCTGTTCTTGTTGTGCTTATTTTTGTTATTGTTGTTACTGTTTATATTATTATTTAATGCTTAAAATTATATTAAGCTAAATATTGATATATATATACTTACAATGTATTTAAATTAAAATTTAAACGAGAAGAAACTAAAAAAAAGTCCGGGACATTTCGATTATGAGTTGTTTAATATCAGAAGAAAAAAAAAGGACTGCAAATCTAGAAATAAAATAAATACTAAAAAAAGACAAAGTAATATATATTTACTAAACTCCAGTAAAGAATTATTTAAATAAATATAAAATCATAAAAAGGTTTACTTAGCCGATGCGAAAAAAATTATACAGGTAAAAATAAATACCCATATCTGCCAGTGATAATCAATTACCTGTCGTTTCGAAACGAAAAATATATATATGTATATGTATATAAGTATACTTTTTCTGACACTGATACTACAAACACGAAACACAAAATCTGCGTCGATCTCCCTACTCCTTATGGCGGATTTTTAAGAAGAAATAATAATAATAATAATAAAAAAAAAACCTCAACCATTTTACAGAGAGTCACAATACAACAGTAACCATGTTGCAACTGAATTCACATACGTCCGGTTGTATGTCAAAACGACCCCAAAGTTGCCAAGACTTTTCAAAAAGTATTACCACAGGTAAGAAGCATGACCCGTGGTCACTCAAGTCCAGTGATCGTTTGTCATGATGTCAAGGCAGCAGATGAAGAGGATCATAGTCGAATAGAGGGTTAGAGACGTCAGACTACAGATGACGCAGCATGGAGTCTTTCCAGTCGCGTTTCTTCTCTGTTGTCTGCAAAGAATAAAATAAAATGAATTAATTCTAAAATTTTAAAACGGTTAGACATGCATTGTATGTGTTAACATTTATCGAACATTATGTTCTTTGTTGTTGTTCTTTTTTTTTTGTTACATGTTAGTGTACTTTAAATGGGGTTATACAAAGTTTTGTTGTTGCATCCACTCTGTACCGACTAATGATGAACTTTTTAAGACTGTTTCAGGTATCGCCATTTTCTGCAGCTATGATGGTCACTAAGGAAGATCACCTTAAAATGCTTTATCAGTTCCCATTGAAAACACCTTAGAATACTGTACTGATTCCTCCTCAGCAGATCTTCGGGAAAAAACGAATGCTCACAATTTATTATCTCAGTAGGTTTTAAAACATGAAGACAGAGTTCAGTGGCTTTATTATACAGTGCAAAATTTAAATCCAAACACAATCTTCATCGTCGGGTATAATAAACATACGTGGCTGCCTAAAGACTATTTATTAGCAATGCAGATTTTCAAAAAAAAATCTCTTTCAGTATTTGTCAGTGCTTAGTTACCTATAAGACAGTTTAAATTGTTTTCTGAAAGATACGATATTTTAAAAAGAAATAAATGATAAATCAAGCGTGTCACTGAAGGCTAACTACAGTTAAAAACATAGCTATTTTGAAAAATGACTCACTATTTTAGCACGGTATAGTAATAAATGACACTAAGCAATAAAACAAATTTTAACAGTGCATTTAAAGAAATCGGCTGAAAAAAAAAAGAGATAAAAGGAACTTGAGATAAAAACAAAACAACAACAAAACTGACAAAAAAAACCCCCAAAACCTCCAATAAAGTTTAAATAGCAGTAACAGAACAGTACTTAAAGCTGTATAAAAGAATTTTTTTCTCTCTCTCTCTTTCTCTCTTTTTTTTTTAAATTACACAACCACTCAGTACAGCTGCACTTCAGACTCTTAAAAGATCACTGGTGTGTCGTTCTTTTCATTATTTATCAACTGCTTTTAATTTCTGTTCATCATACAGCGGAATAATTTCCACAGCATTGGCAGTAATGGTCGTCCGCTTTCAATAGCACAGAAGATCGGCATACATGTGTGTTAATACAATCAGTTAAGCTATGATTGAAGTGATCGATGGATTTTATCCCCCAAGCCACAGAAATTGTACGCCAAATTCCATCTGCACCCAGTGATTCCACGGAAAGGAATGTCATGTTCGATGTCATGAGAAATTTCAATCAGATCACTCGAAATAATAAGAACGCGCCAAACCTCATTTACGATATGATCACAATTGTCCCATAGGCATATGCAGTCACCTAACGGAGCCTTGATAATGAATCAAATACGTATACTCATGCGTCTTCTTTTGTATATAATGAATGAATATGAAAGGTCAAAAATACAATACATTATGTATATACATATATATACATATATACACATACATATATACATATATATACACACATATACATATACATATATATATATATGATTTTATTAAATAAATCTTTCTAAACCATTGTTTGAAATGTACTACTAACAGATTATTTCTGTAATTAAAAAATATATATATATATTATAGATGGATGTTCAGTCACACTAACATCTTTTAAAATAACACATCATTTAAGATGCATTTCAGTGCACTGATAATAAAAACAGTTACATATATATAGCTATCAATCATCAAAACATTTCCTTTTCAAAAATTATTTTTAATCTTATTTATTTTATTATTTATCTTTTATTACTACTATTTTTTTTATTATTATTATTATTATTATTTTTTTTTTTTTTTCATTTTATGATCAATGAAATCATATTTTAGTTCACGCACAAATTTCTGCATGAAAACGTCTGATTGTTTTCCTTTTATGAAAATTCATTTCCAACATTATTTTAAGGCGTACTTACAAATAATAATAATAATAATAATCATAATCATAATCATAATAATAACAACAACAACAATAATAATAAAAAAAAAAAAAAAATAAAAACATCTTTTTAACAGTTATTAATTAACAAACTGAATATGTGCATATAGTCTTGATTTACGATAAAGAATTCTGTTGGTTTGTTATCAAACAATGGTAACATTTTAGTGCTTTTTAAAAATAAAAAAATACCGTTATTATACAGCAGTAATATACATATAAAATATAAAATAATCTTTGCAGTTAAATTGTGAAAAACGAGAAAAAGAAGAAGTTAATAATATTTTTGTAGCAAAACGACGTTGTAACTGCCATGTCTGATACATCAATACATCAACAACAGTGCAATGCGCATGTCATAGAGTGATTGTTATTTTCCGTCCCAGTAGACTCTATCGTGTGTGTATATCAGAGATACGTGTTAAATAAAAGGTTGTTGATGCTAATGGTGACAGCAACCTCGGGTCACATTCTGCATCAGTTAATAGGATGAAGCACGAAAATAATTAATTGACATTCTCCAAAACGCTTTGAAGTCTCTAACCCTAATAAAGACAAGCTTGTTCCAAACACGACGGCAGTGTTAGTTAAGGTACACGAATGAAATGATTTTTACGTGTAGAATTATTTTGTTACGGTTAAAAACATCAAAGAATTTCGAACAAGATTTCGTCATTATCATTGCTTATATCAAATTATATTTGCAGCTTAATATCGATTACATATATAATGCATAACCTTACATTAATTCGAACGTAGCCTTTTGATTACATTCAGAAGTAGAGTCAGTGATTTATGGTTATGTTAACTATATCCAGCAGGCGAGACTAATGTAACAGTTAATATTATTTATTTACTTATTTACTCTCGTTATTCGTTTCTTTTAATTTTTTAAATATCCCTACATCAGTATAAAGTGATATTGCGATAATGATTATTCTGATGTAGCTACATTTCTTTGGAATACTGCTTAACAGAAGAAAGAAAAGGTGGAAAAATATACCGATGATAACATTCACCAGTGTCTAAATCGTTTGAATCATCTCCCCTTTGATGATAAATACACCCGCCAGTGCAGTTTGGTTCCAGTAACAGTTAATTTATTGCTGCGCTTTACATACTCACCTGTGGCTCCCATACAAGCTCTGTCTTTCGTCTATTATCTTAACATTGGGGAATATTACCGTATTTCATTTTATGATGGATAAACTTACAAAGCAAAACACAGGATTAGCAAACGAATAGGCCACAAATAGCTATCTAGAGAGCTTATTGAAACTTCAGCGATATATAATTAGTTCTCCTGAGCTTATGTGGTACAGAGCAATGGATAAAGCTTCACATGAAAAATAAAGTATAATTAAAATTCTCTTGCTTCACAGGAAGTGGAAATTCTACAAGCTTATGTAGGAATATAAGAGAAATATAATTAATTCTCAAGAGTTTATATATACATATATATTCATATACACACATACATAATATATATATATATATATATATATATATATATTAATAAACATATATACAGCTGTGTTTTAATGCGGTCTACAATATTTATGTGCGTTTATATGTATGTTTTGTGAATGGGTGTACATATATATCTACGCGAGTATGTATGCATGCATGTAAGCTCTGGATATATACAAGCATATTAAAACAAATATTATTCGTGTTTTATCTTAGTAAAAATGTACAGATATCGTCAACAGGAAGGAATAAATTATTTACGAAACTTTAACACCTATTTCTATGGACACACGCGTGGGTTGAAAAGGCAAATTTGTATTCTGTTTGTATTAAGATAAAGTTTTCAGAGCCTGAATTAAAAATACACAAAGACGTGTCCATAATCGTGGTTTCCGTGTAGCTTGGCTATTTCATATCGCCATTATGGTAATTACATCACGGAACTTGGAACATTAACACGTCGTAAATGTGAACTGGAGATTCCAGTTTCTCGCCATTAGATTCGTTTTTTCCCAATGTGTAAAAGACACGATTAGGTTTAGTGCTTCATTATTGAAATAAATAGACAGGCGTGATCCAGATGTCTCATAAAAACTACTTACTGGACTACCATTTCAGACGTTTATCTCTAAATGCCGTGATCTTGTTGAAATATGTTACTGTTGTACTGATATTTAGGAATGGTTCAAGGGATCCGACAGTTTTTTTTTTATACCTGTGTCTTGTATGCATGTGTTTCAGAAAGAATGGGAATGTTGGATCAAGAATAGATGAGAAAAGGGAGAGAGAGTCAGAGAGACAAAAGTTTTAATACAGAGAAAATTAGTCTTCTATTTTTAAGCCTGGAAACGAATTCGAAATGTAAAAGTATCAGCAATTTTCGTTTGTGGGTTAATTCTAAATACCTAGAGATTACGGTTATACAGATTTGTAATAATTATGAGTGTTTTTCTTCGACCTACTTCTGACATTTCTATTTATAAAACAAGAGATTACATTTCTGGCATTTGTGCAAGTTTTGTTAGATTTCTTCGTTTTTTTTCGGTTTTTTATTATTACTAATTCTCATTTATTCTTTAAAAAAATTAACCAGCTGTACTGAAATCTAATCATAATATGAGACTGTTGCTTCTAAACTGAACTCGTTTATAACAAACGTTATTTTCTTGTAATCTATATGGTTAAATCAGAAAATGCCACCTGATTGTGGCCTTATGTGGATTCTTTAGTTAAGGGGAGCAGAAAGGCTGATCTTCCCAAATTTTAAACAGAATAAAACTGAAGTACCAGCTTCTTCTTGACTTTCCAAAATTCCCCACTGTCTTGCTTGAATTTAGTTTATCCATTATATATTCTTTTTTCTTTATGTAAGAAGACAAAAAACAAATTACTTCGATACTGGTCAATACGAGTAGACCATGGAATAGAAACAGCGGGTTTCCTCTCTCTTCATCGTAATTGTACAAGAAAACGTTTGACTGACACTTATTAGTCGTTAATATTAAACTATTTTGAAGCGTGTTTAAGCATTCATCGATTCATTCACTCTTTACAAGAAAAGCTGTTTATTGTACTGGCCTTTCAATATGTATGAATCAGTTTGAGCAATTCTGACGTTTAAGAATAATTAACCTAGGAAAGATAAAATCGGCTAAGAATGGACCTGACATTTCCATAGATTGAACTGCTTATTTTCTAAATGAAAGAAAGAAAAGAAAAAGAAACGAAAAGAAAAGAAATAAAGAAAAAAACGAAAAAAGATGGCTCAGTAATGCATCCAGAATTTCATTACAATGGATAAAGCATTATATATTATTTTAAAGGAAACCAGCTTGACTTTAAAAAAGAAAATGTCTATTGTTCCCTCGCCACAAATGTGCCTTTCATGAATCCATGTACGTAAACAAAGAATTAGAAAAAGAACTATTGAAAAATGGTACTATTCAATTTGCACGATTTAAAAATTAATCAACATAGATGAAATGGAAATAAAAGCTAAATTAAAGACACAAACGACGCTTTGGCAATTCGCATTATTCTGAAAACCACGAGAAATAACCCAGTATGTTTTATTAACATTTCCCCCACTCACGGCCTATATAATTAGATGGTCAGACTCTTACAACGAAATGCATGAAAGATTCGTCTGTCCGGTTTCTGGGATATAAATTCTGATGTGGAAGGACTTTACATAAGAACATCAGCTTAGCTATGTCAAGCAAATATTCAACTAACGACATCTTCCTCGGTATTTCCATTATTGACCAGTCGAGGCCGATTGTAACAGATGCAGCAGCAGCGTCGACAGTCTGAAGCTGAGGCTATAGGGAAACGACCTGGCAAATCCTTGATGCAAACAAGTTCGGGAATCGATATTCTTGTGATATAATGACTGGCACACATGCCGAGTGTTGGCTTTACGTCCACAATGTCGTATTAATATTGGCAAACGTTCTGCGTTTTATTAGTCAAATTGCACATGCGGTACATAGCTGGTAAATATTTACAAAATGGCTGTGTTGATGAGGAAGAGGTGTAATCTCCAGCCGGTTCCGATACAGATGGATGTAAACAGACGTAGCGAAATGAAAAAACATACACAGTGTCCGTTGGACCGTGAAATTTAAACACCTGCTTCTGGAAATTGGTTAAAAGCAGCAATGCAAATGAGACCGCAAAAGAAAAATGTGATTTCCTGTTGAAATAAATAACTATAGTAAATGAGAATTTTTTTTTTCAAGACGATCCATAGAAGAATGTAAAATAATAATAATAATAATAAAAGGATAAAAACAGCTGAAAGTAGGACATGAGAGAGAGAGAGAGAGAGAGAGAGAGAGAGAGAGAGAGAGAGAGAGAGAGAGAGAGAGAGAGAGAGAGAGAGAGAGAGAGAGAGAGAGCTAATGTATTCTTTACTATAAAACTACTGCACTAATAGGGTTTCAGTAAAACGTGTTTAACACCCAACTGAATTTGAACGACTGTACTCAATATTCCTTATTACAGTAAAAACTCTTAGCATCTCGCTACGTACCGAACCACCAATTAGTCGAACTCTGGTTTTAATCAAGATACTAGAGAAGTAATTACGCTACAAAACGAGGCAGTTTAAGCTGATGGATTAAAGCGTCGTCCTCTCTATTCTCAAACACCTGTAATATATATGTATGTATGATTCAGATCTAGACAAAGAATTTTTATTACTGGTATATTTTTGTTTAAAAAATAGTTTCTGTAGTAATTACAACGGTTTCTTCAATATAGATCCATCTATAATCAGAGGTTTGGAGAAGTTCTTGAAGTCCTTTGCTTGAACTAAGCGTTGAAATGAAAGAGAATCAATATTTGTGCAAGCTATAAATTAAAGCGTTCAAATGAAACAGTTAACAGCTAAGCAAAATATGAATTGAAGCGTTCAAATAAAATAGACACTTTGAACAGACAACCAACATCTTATAGAAGAATTCATATGCGACCCAAAGGTTATTGGCTTTATATCCAAGAAGAGATTAATAATCATTTCGTGTAAAGTTACAAAAAACAAAATACTGCGATATTTTTTCAGTTATTAAAATAATTCTGTGTTGATTATCACATTTCTGTTAAATGTCTTCTAAACAAATCTGGGAAAAACGAACATCTACCCGGCAGCCTTTTATTCATTACCTTTCCTGGACTGTTATATCAAAGCTTCTCATTAATACTAACCAATTACCTTTTAACTTAAAGGAGCGGCAAGTGATGTAGAGTTATTCGTTTTCAAGCTAATGAATCTTGATCTAGAATTAGAGTAATAATAGTCGACTTGTATTAACAAGCGTTTGTCAATGCAACATTAAATAAGCATTAATTCTACCATGACTTTAAAACATTCAGTTCTGATTGGCTATCGAATGCAGTTTAGCACAATTAAATTCACAATAGCCTACATCAAAAATAAAAGCAGTATGTTTATCTCTTCTTTATTTTCTTCTTTCATACATTTTCAGCCTCGTTCGTAAAATACTAGCAGAACTTACTCAGAAAAGGGCATTCAAAAATCTGGAAGGAAAAAAAATCATGACTGTTACCTTTAATACAGAAAAAATATATGAAGTTTTTTTTTTCAGGGGTAATGAGATTCTTCTTGCGTTCTCTGGAACCCGCCATCAGACACCTAATGGCCACTGATTAAATAATGGTGATAGACTGACGTTAAACAAACTTTTTTTTTTTTTTTTTTATCCTCTTGAAAACTTAATTGAGAGTTACCGGAGTCAGGCTGTTTGAAAATCATGGCAGATCTGTTGTTAAGTAGTCCGAGAGGAAAAGGTACAAGGAAACGGCGTGGTTTTCAGCTGGGTATCAGATGCCAAAAGCTCTTGTTATTGCTATTTAAGCAGTATTAAACATATATTAGTGATACTATTGCACTCTCTATCATAGTTTGTTCCCTCCCTGGGGAAAAGGGCGATCAAGAAGGTTAAGAATTTTTTTTTTCTTTTCTCGAATACGTGAATGAAGGAATAATATAATTATTAGGATGAACAGATGAAGTTTTAATGACACATTTTCATATATTTTCTTTTATTTATTTATAATTTGATAATATTAAAATAATTATAATAAATCAATATTCTTCATACAATATTATTCTTGGACACTAAAATCTTTTCATACAAAAACACCATTTCAGTTCCTAAATTATTGTTTTCCTATTTCTTTAGAAAGAACAAACAAAAAGATTTATACATGAGCGATAAATTTCTTTTTTTTTTTTCTTTCTCCATCATACTTTTCTAAATATTAAATAGACCCAAGAGACATATAAAACAATTTCTATTGTCTTGTACCTTTCTTTTCGATCTGGTTCTTACGCATGATACGTATATCAAGCATTCTTTACACATACGATAATGCAGAAGCTGCCCTTTACAAACCAGTATTTATAGCTAACGATTGTAACTTGATAACACTTGTTTAATCTCTACACTGCTCAAAATAATTTACAGGTCTCCACTGGGTTTTATTTTCTTTACATATATCACTGTTTGAAACGAAACCACAATTTTATTTGCTGAAACTTTATCCAGTAAAAATAGTTTCTGTTAAATTAATATTACGCTTTTAAATACACATTATACCAGCATAATAAATTTAAGACTCTATACCTAAGCCTTTTTTTCCCCAGATTATTTTAAAATATCAGAGGGATATAATATAAATCGTGTTTTATATGGAAATATAAATTCAGAAAAACAAAAATAAAACAAAAATTACACAGGATCATGAGTAACGAGAATACATACAGAGCAAAGAAAAGCAAGCATAAATAAAATAAAATAAAATAAAAAAAGAGATAAAATAAACACTGGAAAATAAATAAATAAATAAAAAAAAAACAACAAACAAACCAAAAAAAACCACCATCCAGTTCGTTTGTGTTCAAACCATTTTAGCACAAATACCTTTTTACCAACGAACTGATTTATCAAATAATTTAAATTTTGGGTATGCATTAGAAATATTTTGATGCTTTTGCTTTTTACATAAAAGGCGAAGAACAAAAGACGTTAAATTCGTATGTACTTTTTAAATAATATTTACGCATGCGCGTTTCACACACAAATTGATGAACACTACGCCGAAATATTCATGGCACGTATCAGTATCTGAGCAATGTACAAAAGTAAATACCAGTTAACAAAGGTTATTTAATTACAAGAAAGCAATCGATGACGGTAATATAATTTGAAAAGGGTTTCAATTGAATCAGACGATTGGAATAAACAGTTTTCATTGATGGCAGTGAACCTGATTCTGTCACAAGCGACATTTGGGCCATGGAACACGTTTTAACGTATGACTCAGGTCGCTCGAAGCATAAAAATGTTATATTTAATCTATAATGATAGCCGCAGACTACAGATTACCTTTGAAGCCTTAAAGGTGTCGTTTTAAATATAGCATGCTGAGCTTTAGGGTCTCATTACAGGATGAAACAAGTGCTGAAATGGCAAATTTTGCTTGTTGTCATTCTATTTATAAATCTGTGTTTGGTTCAGACGTTGCCCCCTGCCCGAACACATTCTTGAACCAGTTATATATATATATATATATGTAAATGTCGGAAGTATTTACGTTAAGCGGTGTACTCACATAAAAAGAGCCATTCACAGGAACGAATAGTAAACAGTTTTAAAAATGTTTCAAATAAATGGCATTTGGTTCATGAATACAAATAATAATAGCATTCATATACTTTGTTTTAATAGTGTTTCAGTAAATTGAATTTCATAATTCCCAAAAGTGCCAAAAGTGGCAGATTCATTATTTATCGCGCATTCATACTTTTACATAAAAGCCTTTATACTTGAAAAGTGTACTTTCCTCTTTATATCAAGGTTTGGTATTTCGCTTAAACGCGAGGTCTGAACAGTTTTATTAATGAACTTCAAAAAAAAAAAAAAAAGAAGAAGAAGAAGAAGAATGTTACATTAAAAAGATGGCACGAAGAAACAAATGCCTGTAGCCACATACAGATAGGTTTATTAGCACTAACTCCAAACCGTTCACTGAAATAGAACTGAGCGCAGTATGACACATTATGTTAAGTATGATGTTCTTCGCCAGTAAAGTACTCTCTGCTGGTCCGCTTATTTTTCTGTTAGTGCTCTAACATTATATAATAATAATAAATAATAATAATAATAATAATAATAATGATGATGATGACAATAATAACAATACCGTAAACATGCAAATAAAAAGACATTAAGAAACCAACCATATAAAAGCTATCTTTCTAATAAATGAGTGGAGAAGCCAAAATAATAGTTTCCTAGAATTCTTTTGTTATTATAAAAGCATAAATCTGTTATCGGTAATGAAGTGTTAAATTTCAGAATATGATGGTGTTGTTAAATATAATAAAGTAAATGAAATGTTAAATATAAAAATGATGTTGATGTGCTGTTAAATACAAAAACGTGGTGAAGTGTTAAATGTAAAAATTTATTAATATGTCGTTAAATAAAATATGTACTGATGTGTTGCTAAAATATAAAAATGTGTTGATTTATTGTTAAATTTAAAAATAGTAGTGTTGTTGAATATAAAAAATGTGTTGATATATTGTTAAATTTAAAAATATGATAATGTATTGTTAAATATAAAAATGTGATGGTGTTGTTAAATATAAAAATATATTCAAGTTTTGTTAAATATAAAAATATAATGGTGTTGTTAAATATAAAAATGAAATGGTGTTGTTAAATATAAAGATATGATGATGTTAAATAAAAAAATGTGATGGTGTTGTTAAATATAAAAAAGTATTGATGTGTTGTTAAATATAAAAATATGATGGTGTTGTTAAATATAAAAATGTGGTGGTGGTGTTTAATATACAAATATACTGAAGTGTTGTTAAATATAAAAATATGATGGTGTTGTTAAATATAAAAATATGATGATGTTGTTAAATATAAAAATGTGGTGGTGTTGTTTAATATACAAATATATTGAAGTGTTGTTAAATATAAAATTATAATGGTGTTGTTAAATATAAAAATGTGATGGTGTTGTTTAATATAAAAGTATATTGATGTGTTGTTAAATATAAAAGTGTATTGATGTGTTGTTAAATATAAAAATATAATGCTGTTGTTAAATATAAAAATATAATGATGTGTTGTTAAATATAAAAATGTGATGTGTTGTTAAATATAAAAATGTACTGATGTGTTGTTAAATATAAAAATATAATGCTGTTGTTAAATATAAAAATATAATGATGTGTTGTTAAATATAAAATTATAATGGTGTTGTTAAATATAAAAATGTGATGGTGTTGTTAAATATAAAAATGTACTGATGTGTTGTTAATATAAAAATGTGATGAACTGTTGTTGAATATAAAAATGTAATGAAAAGTTAAATATACAAAATGTGTTGTTAAACGATATAAATGTATTAATGCCTTTTTAAATACAAAAATATTTTAATGTCAATTTATGAATCTGTTGATGTTGTTAAGTATTTCTAAAAATGTGCTCACTTGTTGTTAGCCAAAAATTTAATATTAACTACAGTACTTTAGAACTACTACAGAACTAAATCAGGTTTATTATTTTTAGAATCATTTTAAATGAACGATTCTCCAGTCCGGCTGCGTTTTATTTATAATAAAATATTATATTCTGAACACTCTCTTAGAAAGGTAATTAGGACGTCAGCCCGTTTCCTCTACGTGACTTTTCACGAAACAACCTTCAAACAGTCGGATTCCGCAGCATCGACTACTCGGCCGTTCGTTAAGATCGGTTTTTGCCATCACCGGACCTTACACTAAATGAAAATCGCATTTTCTCTTCTTGTGCACTTGTCAGCATTGCCACTGATGACTCCCCACAGACTTCGCTTCTCTTCTCGTTGGTTTTTGAATTATCCTTGCCTTGTCCACGGACTGGTATCACCGTCAATCGATTTGGTGAACTATGGAAGCCGCGTTCATTATCAAGGGAACATCAGTGGTGATAACCAACTGCTGCCAGTCCGGCCAATACCAGTCAACAGCGGCATTGCTCTCACAAAAGCCTCACACCTACACTCAGCAGTTTCCAAAAGGTCATGGATGAAGCTGTTTAACCACAGGATTTGTAAAATATAGAAGTTTAAAAAGGCAATGTGTCAGAAAAGTGTAAATAAGTCAGATGTACTTTGTAATTTTTTTTTTCAGTGCTGTTCCTTCTCAAATGCAACCAGCATCTCTGTCATTGTTAATGTTATTGTAACTATTGTCAGCTGCTACTATCATGCCATCACCACATAAACAATAGCTACTACTACTACTGCTACTACCAAAACTTCCACTACCACTACTGCTACTACCACAACTTCCACTACTACTACTGCTACTACCACTACTTCCACTACTACTACTACTACCACAACTTCCACTACTATTACTACTACCACCAACACAACTACTATTACAAATGTTACTACCACTAAAACTTCTTCTAATATTAATACTATTATTCACCATACTGTTATTACTACTGCCAACACCGCATCACTACTGCTGTTACCACAACAACGATCACAATTTCTATAATTATCCTACTAACACTGTCAGCAATATTATTCTTCCTGCTATTGTTACTACAAATAATAAAGGAACATTACAAAGAACCACAGAATGTGTGCTATTGATAAAGCATTTCCAGAACAATTAACATCTACTGAGCAAAGGCCCACTCGGAAAAAATATATGAGTAAACAACAGCTGACTGTATACAGATTCATTCATAAAATGTTTCGAAAGTTTCCAATAATTATATCTTTATAGAAAGATAAAAATAGTCAACAGGAAAATTCTGTAAAAGATAGATATCAAAAGAATAGTGTAAAAAGTAGAATACTATTTTTTTTAAAGTGAAACAGAGTCATTAAAACAAAAGAGACAGCATCAGGATAACGAAAACAAATTATAATGAAAGAAAAAGCAAAGCAGTGCTGTTCTGATAACCCGTAAGCCATTAAGCCAAATAAAACGAACAATTCTAATAACGTTCTGTAACAGGTCGACTCCGAGCAATTACTGCAATTCTATAACGGGTCACGCTACAGCTGAAAGAACGCAAATCGTTAAAAATCATTGTTAATATAAACGATTTTATCGTTAGTTTCATCGCCGGTTAGTTAACCCGAAGGAAAACCTATACAGAGTTTGGCAGCGACAGTTTTTAATGAAGCCGCAATTTGTTAATATGAACTGAAGACCTCTTACATACGGGAATATGTGTCGGAAATATTTACATTACATTTTGCATAAGGAGAAATTTACGAAAAGAACACGCAACATGGCAGCGAAGGAAATAATTATCTAGAAGATTTTTAAATGCTAATATAAAGGAATAACACGAACCAGTTTATGGTGACGGCTTTCAAAATGATGACAATGATGCTAAAGGCGGCGATCATGACGGTTCACATTATATAATAAATATATTAATGTGCATCACCATGGTGGCGAATATAAATAAGCCATGTTATACTGCATCTGAAAGGTTTCCCAGAAGTATTCTTATTCTTTGAAAACCCTTATCTTTCCAGTGACACTTCATTTATTATTATTTTTATTATTATTATTATTTATTTATTTATTTACTTACTTACTTACTTACTTAAAAAAATAATATGTAATTTAAAAAAAAAAATCACCGATACGAATGGGAACACAATATTGAATTTAATTACTTATAAATCAAATCCACTCTCAGTTCACTCATATGGACAAAGCGTGTTTGTGTTTTAGGAAAAAAGAATGATAAAACTTAGTTTTAAAACGAACAGACAGTTAAGTATAATCTCTTCAAGTTTTGGGCTGGTTCTGTTCAACTCGTTCGTTTTATATCGGATTGCACCAAGCTTTCGAAACACCGCACCTCGTTCAACGCATTACTTTTGTCTGAAGTAGCGATTGTAGTGTGTAAAACCAAACGAGGAACAAACAGAATAATTGAGTGTAAGATTCTTAACTGGTAGCAGAAGACCCCACTGAACACAAGTAAGCCGCGAAGAATTTGACAACATCGTCAGCAGAGGAATTGTTTTGTTGCTTTGTATAGGTAAAGGTCGAAATTTCGAAATGGGGACATATTCTGGATCAGTTATAGTGTTTGTTTGAACGAAAAACACAAACACGGGAAAAAGAGAGAGAATAATCGTTTAAAATATATCTGTGTGCAGATGAGAGAGAGAGAGAGAGAGAGAGAGAGAGAGAGAGAGAGAGAGAGAGAGAGAGAGAGAGAGAGAGAGAGAGAGAGAGAGAGAGAGAGAGAGAGAGAGAGAGAGAGAGAGAGAGAGAGAGAGAGAGAGAGAGAGAGATAAAAGAGAGGGGAAGGAGGGAGGGAGACAGACAGACCACGATTTAGTGGATTGATGCTTGTAAAATACATAAGTGTATAACGCATGCAGATAAGACATTAACAGAAAAGTGAATATGAACGTAAATTTTATTTTGTTTGTATGCTGGAACAGGTATACGTTCATCATCACGATTCTAATTACCAAACGAGACTGAAGAAAGAGAGTTTTATTTATTACCCGATTTTTCTCACGAACTTTAGGCTATAACTTATAACTGCCAGATGTTAGACGCCCGGCAGTCGCTCACTAAAGTATCCTTGGATGTAGACAAGCATTCCACTTTTTTCACGGATATATATTTTCGAGGAAAAAAAAAAAAAAGAAAAAAAGAAGAAGAAAAGAACGAATCTAAGGTAAAATAAAACAACAAAATGAAGGAGTGTAGTAAATTTGTAAGTTTTATACATGTTAGTTTGTGTGTGTGTTTGTATGCTTAAGTGAATACGTGCGTATTAATGACTGTACCTAAGTGCACGTGTGAACGAAAGTGTATGTTGGGGCGTCTTTTGAGGGTTCGGTTGCTTTTTTTTTTTTTTTTTTTTTTTTTTGAAATAGATTGTAAGAATATGAACAAATGAAATGCAAATATGTTTTTACCAACTGTAAAACAACATATCTGCAGTATATAAATACCATGCTAACAAGTTCAATGTTTAATCAGTTTAACCTAAGAAAACCTAGTGCTTCTTGCAAACTGAACTCAGTAATCTAGGATACTTAACCTCATCTGAACCGATTTAGAGGCGTTAACAAAATAAATCAATGAGCCTGTAATTTAATAAGGAATAAGTAACAAGATATATTTGTCTTCAGAAAGATCTGCAATAATTTGAAAATGGTACAGGCGATGATTGTTTATAGAAATAATATTTTTAAAACCAAGTAATGCTAGAATCATTAACAAAATATATAAAAATAATCAAATAAAATTATGTATATTTTCAAAACTAGACAAACACATAAATACATACACACACATTTGTTTTTTGCCCCCCAATCCTGGAACATCCAGAACCGGTTATTTCAACAACAACAACAAAAAAAAAAAAAAAAAAAGCAGATCTTGAACTTGCGAAGCGGTTCAGCAGTTCTAAACGCAGCGTTCACTACGCGTCACAATGTGTTTTCTTTCTGACAGAAATCTTTTTCAAAAGAGCTCTGCATGATGAAACAGTTCTGAGGAATGTTAACTGGCAGCAGAGGAGGAGGAAGCGGTCTGTTAAGTCAAGTCAAACACCTGCCTGTAGCATCAGAGAACAGAAGGCAGCGCCATTCCGTTAAATTAATAGACACACGGTCTTATTGTTACATCAGTTTTACATTTTTCTCCTGACCGTGATGGTTCCTTCATGTCTTGATTTCTCAGGACATTGAAATTTATTTATATTACAAAACGAGTATACTGTTTCTGGTGAGTGATAGTGACTGAACATATGCCTGTACTAGTGAGCATGCGCATGGTTATAAATATTCAGTAAAAACAACAATTTCTGAAGACAAAAGATATCATTATTATCAGTCGCTGAAATATTATTGCATTTATTCCTTCTCCAAAACGTCTTACTGAACTATAATTAACCACATCTTTTATTCTCGTTTGTGTTTGAACTTTCTTTGTCGTTAGAATAACAAATATTTGTAAATACTGTTTTCCTGTGGTTAATCAACAAAGTAATATTAGCTTGAAGTTCGGTACATTATATTCAGTATGGTGTATTATGCAGAGATGAATTACTCGTCTGCTGTTAACAGATAATGACCACTGGCCGTCTGTCTCTTGATTTTTGGGCTTCGAGTATACAAATGAAACCATTCAGTTTCAATAAATCATCTATTTTTATTCGAGCAGTCCAACGTTAAAGTTCAAGAATCAGACGAACGAAGTATTGAAAGGAAATCCATTTTCGCAGAACCGCTTAATATACATAAACAGAGAAACTGCACTTAAATGTTCCGTATGTAGAAATCGTATATGGGGTTTTCTTATTTATATATCGTATATATACTTTTCATGTGTATAAACTCCACCAAAATATATATATATGTGTGTGCGTGTGTGTGCGTGCGTGCGTATATATATATATATATATATATAGATGTGTGTGTGTATGTGTGTCTGTTAACATTTATATAATGAATATGTGTGTGTGTGTGTGTGTGTGTGTGTATATATATATACGTTTATAGTGAAATTGCAGATTATATATATAAAAACACTTTCCCTTTTTATTTGCATAAAATGGGCCAACATTTTCATAACTTTAAACCCCATTTACACTTATTAAATCGAACCTATACCTTTTTATTCCACAATAATACCAATATTTCACAGCCATCTGTAACCATCCAACAACATATAATATCTATCCCTTTGTCCAGAAATTCTCAAGAGGGTGAATATCATCTTTATGAGTTGATCTATTTTTAAGACGTACCACCCACAAGGGCAATAAAAGATTCTGCAATGGAAAGTCGAGAATGTCAAATCGAAGTTGTGGTGCAGGAAAATACTTTAGATTGCTTTATCGGAGTAAAAATCTGGCTCCACACACCCGATGTTATCAATATTCTCAAGTCCTTTCTTTACTGCAAGTGAGGCTTGTTTTTCATTTTATCCTTCAGCTGATGCGGCTTAGATGTGTTTGTGGTACTAATTAACCCATGTAAATTAGCTGGAGTCCGGGGCGATGGCACAGCCAGTTAGTTATTCAGTGTAGCACCTTTTGTTAACGTATAGCAATTTCCTTTTGTCGTAGACTTTGATAGATGAACCTCATTCATGCCTAGATACATTTTCTTCAATGACCTTTTCATTAATTCGTTGATTTATTTATTCATTCGTTCGTTATTTTATTCCTCTTTTTTTCATTCAGTTATTCTTTCCTTCTTTCTTTCCTTCTTTCAGTTACTTTCTCGTTACTGTTGTCGCTTTAAATAACAAATGTGAAACTATCTCTAGCAATTTTACAGTTGCTTTTATTTCGAAATTATGAAATGAACTCATATATGAGAATTTTAAAACTGTGTATCGATTTCGTTAAAGAAAGAAAAATCACGTACAAAAAGCCCATTCGTTTATATTTAAATATTTATGTGTGTTTATCTCGTACAGTGTTTCTGGTTACTTGTATATAAATTATTCTGCCAGCAAAAAACGGTATTGAATAACAGACACAATATGCCGAGAAGTGAAAGATTTATATCAGCAATTTAATTTTATTTTCAATTGTTCCTCTGTGGATTTGTTTCTTGTTGCTGTTGTTACTGTTGCTGTTGCTGTCGCGGTTGTTATTGTTACTATTATTACTGCTGTAGTTATTAATATTGTTGTTGTTTTTATCGTTGCTGCTGCTGCTATTATTGTTGTTGTGTTCCTATAAAAAATATATATATTCTACTTTTTGTAATACACCATAGTTTGATTATTTAAGATAACTGGTCCAGTGACCGTGGGCACGACAGCTAGAACGAAAAATCAGCACGCATCTGTGTCTAAAAGAACATGGCTGTGGAGATAAAGCAAATTAGAAAGAAATCTTGACAGTTAATAGTTTTGTTATTGGGAAGCTAATTGAGCACAGAAGGGAAGGTGCAACAATGATCGTTTTCTGACTACTTGGACGATCTCTCTCTGGGAATAGCTCATTATGCGATCATTAAACGATGAAAATGTTCCCATTTGTATGAAAATGTCTCTCGCAGATCTGAGTGACGTCATATGGCTCAAGTGCAAGCCGAACTTTCTAAGCTGGTCAGAGGTGATGATACTAGACCACTGCGTATAATACTAATGCTATTGGTTTTACAGAATTTTGTTTCTTTATTTTTCGTGACTTCATTTTCATTATTTTTTTCTTCTGCTTCTTAGTACTGGGCGAGGATCATTACACTTGTGTCTGGTCATATACCATGTTCCAACCAGTGCTCCATATCAGGGTCACAAAAGTTATGGTATGGGCTCTCCTGTTTATGAAAAGGTTCATGTAAAATATCACTTGCAGCAAATCGAAAAGAGTAATCCAAAGAATGGAGTCAGTAGGTTTCCTATTTTATACAATTTTTATCATTTCCAAAAGCTCAAGGTTTTTTGCGTAACAACTGATAGTAAAAATACCAATCAAATTTGGTATTTTTAAAACAAATATTCATATTCATGGAGCCCTGTTTCTTTCAAACTTTCTTTTCGTCTTCGTCTTGTTTTCATCACTCAACGGAAGAAAGTTAAATTCCAGCAATATGATGATAATTAATAAAAACAATTTCATAACGTTTTACGCTGAATCTTCCAATGTAATAAAAAATGTATTACTGCATAACAAGCAGCCGTGTTTTCGATTTCGTTCTGAAAATAGCTTTGCTCAACAACGTTAAATACCGTAAAAGCAAAGGCAACACATAAAACTGAGAAGAAAAAAATAAAAATATTTCAAAAAAAATAATAAAAAGAAAAAGAAAAAAAAAATTAAATGAAGTCACGTGATTACAAATAAACTTCAGTTTGCTATAATCTAGTTATAAAATCGAAATCCGGATCAAATTTAAAACATTTTATTCGCTTAGCATAAAAAAGAAAAGAAAAAAGCAGCAACAGAGGAAAATTATTAAGTGCATTTATTTTCATTCTGGTTAATGTTCGAAAAGATATTTTACACTTGAACGTCAAAACACGTTTGCTTTGTTTGTTTGTTTGTTTACTTAGTTACTTGCTCATTTTGAAGAGTAATAAATGATCATTCCATTTTCTCTATTCCGATTTCTGGCCGAGATACTGTTTATTTATATTTAATCGTATTTTATATTGACTGTTTTTTCTGCTGGTTTTATTATTATTATTATTATTATTATTATTATTATTATTATTATTATTATTTATTTATTTATTTATTTATTTATTTATTTATTTTTTAATTTTAATTTAATTTTAATTTAATTTATTTATTTAATTTTTTTTTTTTTTTTTTGAAAACCAAAACAAATCTCACAGATATCTAATTTATAAGAACAGCTGCCACACGGTTTGAACAAATCAAATAAATTATACAAAACAGTTACATCAAAGGTGACACATAATGTTAAGTTAAATCGTTCCACTTTTGCCCCAAGTTTTCTTTCATCAATAAATCGGTAATATTTTTATATATTATTATTGTTGTTGTTGTTGTTAGTAGTATTAGTAGCAATAATAGTACTAGTTGTACTAGTAGCAGCAGCAGTAGTAGTAGCATAGTATTAGCAGAAGTAGTAAACAGTACTAGTATTAATAGTATATATTAATATTAGCACTGGGTGATGATAGAAGTAGTAAAAGAACCAGTAGCAACAGCAGGATGAGCATAGTAATTATATAATGGTGGCAGCTGCAGTAGTAGAAGTAGTAATAACAATAGTAAAAATTGTAGTAGTAGTAGCAGTAGTAGCAATTAAGCATTTTCAAATTAAGACGATTATATTTCTACAGAATCCTGTTTGTATAGAAATTACATACATTGCGCATATGTATTTATTTATATATTAATATGTGTCTTTTCATAAAAAGGTTTCCTAATCAGCTAATGGTTTAAATCACCGTGTTTACCATACCGCACAAATAATTCAGCTTTCCCTCTAGTCTACACAATTACCTTTTAAATATGGATAACTAAAATTACTACACCAAAATGAAACTAAATTGAACTTTAAAAAACTGATATATCTTATGTACACAACTCGGTGAAACATTTAATATTAATTTGTTATACAAACCTCTTCGCAAGTTCTTCTTCTGATCCGGAGGCTTGTTTATGTCCAGGGTTCCGTGGTTTAGACCCGAACATAGACCGAGGCTTTCTTGGACGTGCCGACCCTGCCAGCGTCGTGGCTGTTGAAAGACTCATTTTCTCGCGACCTTGCAAAAGACGTAGTCAGTGATCTTCACCAAAAAAAAAAAAATCCTTCCTATTATGTCTGTACTTACTTCGAAGATTTCACACAAACTCCCAGTAGTTTAGTAAGTCTATTTCGCTAGTCTGGCGTCACAATTTCCAGAAATACAATTTATAAAATAATTAAAATAAAATAAAATAAAAAGTTAAGAATGAGCTGAAGCGACTCAGCAACAATCGCGAAAAGTAATGAATCTGGAAAAGGTTTTAAAACGTTTGTTTTTCCATGGGAAATAATGCCGACTGCATGCCAAACTGGATAATAAACTGAACAGCCAAATCCACCTCTCGCGATTCCCGAACTGCAAAACTGGTTCAATAAGTTAATGGAGTTGTGTATTTTTATTATTGTTATTTTGTTTTCTGTAACAGTTTCTCAGAATACTATATTTCCAAATTCTCAGCAATGTACTCCATAGTAGCCGTGTCTTCGCAGACAGATTTCTAATAATAGATAAGCGATTGTTTGCACACCTGCTCTAGCCACGCCGAAGAAATCGGGTGATCAATGGGAAGGCTTTGGCCCTGTGTTTCTACGCATAACCGTATTTATTATCTGCGATCGCGATTGGCTTAAAAGCTTTTGCGCTGAGATAACATACGGTCGGTATTGTCTCTTCGAAAAAGTAGCATCCAGCAACAGTGGGTTGCTACGATTCTTCATCAACTACACTGACACAGAACGAAGCATCTGCCTTTTCCACAAACGAAGTACAGCCAAAAGCAGTGCAAATCCTAACAGCAAAAATCTACATCTATTCCCGTTTTTTTCTTTTTTTTTTTTTCTTTCTCTCTCTCTCTCCCTATGTTGATACGCGCAGGCGTATCGATGCCCCACGGGAAATTTGTGTGATTCGTTTCGATACGTAGCAGGAGTTGTGGAAAGCAGGACAACAACGGTGCGTCACTTGTGTGAAATCGGTCCTAAGCCATCCATTTCCATCAGTAATCATTGAGAATAAATGAATAGGTGATAGCATCAATAAATCTCTTGTGTTATTACAAGATGGAAATCAATGGTTCAGTGCAGAAGACCACTCGGAGTCGACAGCATTTTCCATGTCACGCAAACTGTTTTTAAAAGGTTGTGACCAGTTGGATAATGGAGCAAGTGGTACGTTGATTAGGACTTGTAATAAAAACTTGAAACTGCAGTCGAATGATTTTACTCGTACAAGCAATACAGTCGTGTGTAAAATTTAAATTTCATAGTAATTAGTATCTTGTCTTTACTCTATAACGATATCATTGATGCCATATTACTAGACATACAAACGCGCGTGCGCGCACTCACATTAATCGTTTACTTTCATTCACCATTTTTAAAGACGTGAAAAATCAAAGGAAAGGGTTCAAATTCTAATTACAGTTAAAGCAATAAAACACAATTAGATTGTAACTGGTTTATTATTATTATTTTTTAATGTTGAAATTTAGTTACTGATTTTAAGAAGTCTGGTTAAAACCAATTATCCCTTGACGATTGACTGAATCCGATACCAGAAATTTCCTCACTCTATACTTCCTAAAGAATTTATAATTTAAAAGCATTAAGATCTTGTCTACAATTAGGAACCTCTTCTATCCAGATGCAGGAATGTAGATATCTTTTTATTTTGATAAATAAATCATGGGAATATTCGTTGTCAGAGGTGGTACAATATATTTAAACAATATAATTATGTAGTTTCTCAACTGATTTTGTGACATTTTGGGGTCTTCTTCTTTATAGATATACATTTATATATATATTGGTATTTATTTTGCATGTATGTATGTGTACACACACACACACACACACTGAGAGAGAGAGAGAGAGAGAGAGAGAGAGAGAGAGAGAGAGAGAGAGAGAGAGAGAGAGATTTAATGGGTTGTAGACCATAAGCATATTTAATTTTAAACGCTGTAGCTGCTAAATAACGAACGATTTAAGACGGCATGAAATATAGATATATAGATATAGATATACATTTATATATATACTGGTATTTATTTTGCATGTATGTATGTGTATATGTATGCATATTTAATTACAAACGTGTGTCAAACGTGTATACCCCCTGTTCCTAAAACCTATTTGCATCACAGCTATATATGTTTCCTAATTAGGTGGTTGATTGGCAGATTTCTTTTCAGTGAGAAAAACAAGAATAATCTAATACGTCTAATGGGTAACAGATACATAGCAGCAAAGCAGGGTTTCTCTTCTGAACACACAATCTGACACTAACAAAAAATGGTTAACGCCTAATAGCTACTGTGTAAACAGTGTGCCGGAATGTCGTTAAACAAACATCGGTGGATTTTTTTCAGTCAGTTCTGTTATTTCTCAGTCAGGTACAACACACACATCCAAACAAAGAAACTGTGTTAAAAACACGTGCAAGACGTGCTTGTCTTGTACGAGTCTAGATCAACCTAATCAGAGGCGGTTGATTAGTCAAATTTCCTCAAGATAATCACCGTAGCAACAGAATGCAAAACGGATATAATTATGACTAGTACAGACGACTGTTTTGTTACTGTTGTGGTAGCTGTTGTTTGTAATGTATTGTCACGGGATTAATAGTAAATCGATGACTATGTTAGCAGATATCATAAACAAATCCACATGACTGTCACTGAGTACGAAATGGTTTCATGAATAAAAGAGCATTGGGTTTTGTTAAAATGGTTAAAATATGTATACCGAAGTAACTTTATATCTTTTTTTTCTGGATTTTACTGATTAAGATTTCATATGACATTTTAATTAATTAAAAAAGAAAGAAAAAGACACAGATGTTCGCTGAAGACAAAATATGGTTGATATACATACATACATATATATTAGTGGCCGACAGACATGTAAGATAGAATTTATGTTGGAACTGTTTTTAACATCCATTGTTTATTTAACCAATGCTTCAGCAGGAATAATTCTTTGTACAGGCTAAAGAAGTTAGAAATTACAAACATAAATATTTTTTGCACCTTATCTTATTGCATTTATTCCTGTCCAAATCAAGTTTAATTTTCCTTTCTTTTGATATATTTAAATTACATGATTTATTCCTTTTGATATTTAAGCGTTAGACTGAAGACGAAAACCAATAACAGATGGATAAGTCGATATTAATAACAAATGTCCAGATTTCATTAAGAAATGAATCAAATTTTGACTTCTGAATTAATATGTCACTGCACCATTGCTCACTGATTGGAAAATAAAATGTAAACTGTCGGGCCAAAACAGTCCTGCAGCTTTTGGGATCGATACTACGACCTCATGCTTATCGAGCAGATTTCAGCCAAAATATGTTGTAACTACAAAATAGAAGTAACCTTAAAAGAGATGACACCGAATGTAGTTTGTTTGTAGAGCTTCTAGAATTATTTCCTCTCACATTTAAACTGGCTTATACAAGGGCACATTATTATTTAGTCGTAGTAAAATAAAAAAATATAAAAATGGTATTGTACTATTTGAAACGGAATGTCAAGCGATCTATTTTATATCTGTTTTTCTCTAGCAAGAAATCAATAATTTTATATATTTAAAACTGACGTTTTTCTTGAACCTAAGGCGATTTCACTGCCATTCTTTCCGGCAAAATGAGTGCTCTTGATCATGGTTTTCTAAATTGTAAAGAACGTACAAAATCAATGTTGCTTTCTTAAAGCATTAGGAATTGCGCTCAAAGCAGTCAAGCACGAACTACGTACGTACACTTCTCAGAGAACAGGGTTATATCGTAGATATGTTACAGGAAATATGTATTATCAGAAATGTATATAATTCCTGAAAATTTCAGGAAATATGCATAAATTCTGATTTACTTAGGAAATCAGCAATGCAAAGGCTTCAAATAGATCATCCTGTGATTGCAACTGACGAAGAATTTCATGAGGGAGGTTAGATGATAACCGGCCAATGCAAGCATCAGATACCAACAAATTTGAATCCAAAAGTCCATTCAATTTATATTTATCTCTTAAGCAACAAACAGAAATGTCCTTAATGTTACAGATTGCTCTTTCTATGGACCCTTGGCTCTGTGGATGTCTGGGGTTTTCCTGGACCATCACCAACTCTGGCCATATTACTTTCAGTGATGATATATATTTTCAGAAATTTCAGTAATTATACATATTTCCTGTTTTGTCATTCCATTTCATTTTACTGTATTTAATTTTTTTTATTTTTTTATTTCAACATACAGCATATCTAAGTAATCGAAAAATAATTACTTTCACTATAAATTATGAAATAGTTTTAATGTTAAATTTTACGTTTGTAATATTTTTCGATAAAAATTTATAAATCTTTGCAGAATTAATAATAATAATAATAATAATAATAATAATAATAATAATAATAATAATAATAAATATAATAAATAAATAAATAAAATAAAATAAAATAACATCTAAGCCAGATATTTAAATTAAATCCGCATTTGCAAATCATTATGTAAAACGTATATATTTTAATGAAAATATACGGACAGGAGATCAAGTAATTAAAATATTGGGAAACAATTTTCGATGTACCGATATAATTCACGTTAGGTATATAAAATGATTCATATTGCATTAACGGAACAGGTATTTTAATTAACTGATGCAAGTTATTGGTACTTTAGAAATTTTATCACTACCATTAAAATCATACGCAGAACGGTCATGCAAAGTGACGAAGACAACAATCTTGGCGGAAATTAGGACTACCACCCGGACGTAAAATCTAATGTTCGTGTATAGGAATCGATATTAACATATACAGCGATAGTTGTATTGATACTTGGATAACAAAACAACGGTTTGAATTAATGGATTTTTATCTTGGCTACTCAAATACATGTGTTTCTGCTTAAGCATTATGTTATATGAAAATACAATCGCAACAGGGGTCCAGATAAGATAGTTTTCATGTACGTAACTATGTGTTATGTTTATGTACGTTGTCATAGTAAATTAGCTATTTATAGTGTCTAGTTTGAGAATGGACATAGAAAAAGATGGTTGTCTATTCTCTTTTTGCAATTCCTTTTTGAATGAATGTCAACAAACAAACAAACAAACAAACAAACAAACAAACAATAAATAAATAAATAATAATAATAATAATAATGATAATAATAATAATAATAATAATAATAATAATAATAATAATAATAATAATAATAATAATAATAATAGCCAAAATAAATAAATAAAATAATTGTATGAACTGACACAACTATTTATCTCCTTGGAACCATGAATGTAAAGAAAACATATTCCATATTCAGTTATATGCCTGATAATCAAGAATTAAAATGCATTAAAACTGATATTTGAAAATGCCGCCATTTGCAATTCGAAAATGATCGTCCGTTCTATCACGAGGCTAGTTTAGCGATTTCCAGTTAGATTAGTATGTCAACGATCAGAATTTAAATTTGAGTTTGTGAACATCAGTTTGAACTATTTTATGTATAATAATTTATGAATTATCATTAGCTGCCACACAGTTTATTTTTATGTATTTATTAAAACGATCAATATTTTGAAACAATAAATTAGAAGTATCACGCGTATATTATATGCTTAGTGAAACTATAACCTTGAAAAATAAACTGAAAACACTTAAAATGTTATTAAAATATTTGTAAAATAAAATTAAAATATAAAAAAATCCAGTGTTTTGAAAGAGAGTATTTTTTATATAAAAAGTATAATAAAAATAACACAATTTTACAAATATTTAATTTGACAAAACACTGTAAAACAAACAAAAACCAGTCCAACATATAACAAAGTGTAAAAATGGCATCAGATCATATACAAAACAAGTTATGGACGGAATACTCCAATAGTGGTAATATAATAAATAATTTTATCATGTAGTAGGTTTAAAAACTAAACCTCCAAACAACACAGAATAAACTGTGTCGTTTCAACAGCATTGTGACATATATTATCTTAAATTATCTAAATTTAAAATGTTAATCTTTTATAAATTCTATCTGACATGTTGTCATCGCAATCAAATGATAATCTAGTTATATTAAGTCATGTGCACATTTGATTGAGACACGGGGTAATTATTCAAATATCCTTGGTCTTAGGATTTACTCGAACTGAAAGGATTTTTCAGAAAAACTCATCCGACATGACAGTGTGGGATGAGACATTAGCTAACCTAGATAAAACTTGATGATATGCAGTGGGTGGATGTGCCAGATATGAAAATTCAGGATTACATTGCTGACAACATAATGACTGGATAAAAGCAAACACTGCTAAGAAATTAGACTGCTCTTTTGACTGTTTCCGATTATCATAAATCTCTTTTAATAATGATCTGTGTTCCTGCAGATGAATCTTTGAAATACCCAAGTGCACTTACTAGTAATGAATCAATATTAACTATATAATATTTGATTTAAATAATCACCAGTTTACTTTGTTTTATTTGTTATTTGTTGTTTGTTGTTGTTTTTTTAGAATAAAAATAGAGAGATATATAGAGTAAATAAATAATAAACAGAACCCTAATTTTTCCATCTGATGCCATTCAGTGAAACTCCTGAGCCTTAAAATTTTCATTTTGTGAAGGAAAATGTGCATTTGTCTTTGAATTAATGTTAAGACATTAGTGACTTTGTCAAACATTTTCTCTAACTTACAAAACAAAAAAGAAGTTAAATCCAAACAAAAAGCAGTTTAAAGAATTAAATCATTAAAAACAAGGTTGATAATCGGTCTGGATTAATAGTTGTTGAAAATGCCAAATATTCGGTTCATCACAAAAGATTAAAAAAACAGCATGGATCTTTGAAATGACATTTCCATAATAAGGAAGTGTTTTAATCTCTAGAGAAATATCCTTGATACAACACAGAACTGATTCAAGATGTAACAGTATAATTATTTCCAGATGTCAATAGGCAGAAAAAAAACACATTTCTATTTTAAATTTTGAATCTTAGTTGGCAGAACATAATAAATTAAAACTAATAAACTTTAACATTTCTTGTTTTAATTGAACAAGATTTATTATCTTTTAATTTAAAAATAAAGATTGCTTACATTCATATGCAAACAAATAAATAATACAGAATAAAGTTTGTTATTTCAAAGAATGTTAACTGTAATAAACGCCTTCAGAAAATAGAATAAACTGTCAGTCCTAATAAGTACTTTCATCATCCTGTGATGCTTCTTTGTCCAGTGTTATAATGTTCTCCAACTGGCTGGCAAGTGTTGCCTTGATCACCCGCTTTAAAGAATTCTCCTAATAAATAAAAATTGAAAGCAGTTATTATTGATTCATTGAAAAATAGAACTGTTATGTGAACATAATTATATATACAATGTATCTTGTTTGTAAGGAGTTATTTGAATAATATTAAATATACTACTACTACTACTACTACTACTATTAATGATGATGATATCAAATTTATCAGAATAAAAAAACAATGGAAAAATTACATTCCAGATCAGGCATTGCAAACTCACATCTGGTTTTGTACTCACAAATTCTACATAAATATCTGTTTTTCATAATTAATTATGAACATAACAATAATAATCTATTTATTGTATATATTGGTTCTTGTTGTTAACAGTCTGCACAACCTGGAGAGGCCAAACATTAAATTAATACTATAAGCAACTGTCGTATGTATTTTTTTATTCATTTTTTTTTTTTTTTTTTTTTTTTTTTTAAATTAGTAAACAAAACAAGAATACACTGAAACTGTATTGTTCCAACAAACAGGTAAAAGAAAATATTAAACAATTAATCCTTTTGCCATGCGCAATTTGCTGATTAACTAAACAATAATAATAAAATCAAAATTAATAACAATAAAATAAAACCTCAAATTCAACAATATATTGAAGGCCATATACTATCAGTATCTAAAATTTGTTTTATATAGTGCATTTATTGATTAAAATCTGTACAATTTGCATCATGGTACCAGGAACTATAAATTATTTATTTTTAATCTTTTAAGATTTATTAATATTGAATATATTTTGTTGGTGTCTATACTGGTGAAATTAAACCATTTTATTTGGATTTTCAAACATTACAAAAAAAAAGAAAATGTAAGTTGATGTCAAACATTTAAGTAAATCTCCAAAATAATTTTAACAGCAGCCTTTACAATACTGAAGTTTAACTTGTAATTATTAACTTTAAAACCAATTCCACAGAAATCTGTTTGTTTCAAAGATTTGGTAAGTTTTCCAAAATACATCAGATTAGTTTCAATATTTATGTTTTGCAACATTTCTTGAATTTTCTGATTCACAATAATACTAAAATATTAATGTCTCTTAATTAGAAATGGTAAATATTCATTACATTAGAAATATTATGTTTTTAAGATATGAATAACAAAAATTAATCCTAATCTTTCTTTTTCACAGAAATCTTCCATTAAGTGGTCTTCAGTATTGTTTTGTAATCCATGAACTAAATATAAATAGTAACTGCTTTATTTAATAGTGTCCATCATAACCATAGGAATCATTTAAAATGGGGATGTGGGTGACACATCATCTTTTAACTGTGACAACATAATGTCAATCCCCTATTTTTGGGAAAATCAAAAATAAATAATAAAATAAATTAAAGATAAATTCTCATCTGGTATTAAACTGATCAATGCTTTTTCATTGCCATAACATTATAATACAATATTTATTTCATTCCTAACAATAAAACAGTTTCCAGTTACATGTATATAACAATGTAACAAATTCTTATTATAATATATAATGCTGACATAATGTGATTTGTATTTTGATTATTCAACACATAGACAAATTAATAAATCTTTAATGTTCTGAAAATAAAATAGATTTGTCTGGAATGGGTAAATAAAATGAGGGTAACACGGTATGTCAGAAGCATTATACTAATCACCCAGTGTTTTATAATAAAACATTCTAATTATTTCCTTTATTTGTCACCACATCAATGTTTTATCAATAAACAATGCCCATGGTCATGATCAGCATCACAAAAACAAACAACATTTGTATGCAGTTTTTACCTGTAAGTACCTACTAGATATCACCGAAAAGGACTGATCATCAGAACCATAATTTTCAAGTATCTATTTAATAATATTAATTACTTTTGTTTAAATTGGAATAAAAAAAAATCATGCTCAAAATATATTAATTACTGAACATTCATGATGTTTTTTTCAACTGTTAAAATGTCTGTAATGAAGCTATTCAAATGAGTGTAATTTTTAGTTGGTTATATATTTACTCTATTAAAATAGTTAGAAATATTAATAAACTCATTTTCCTGAATGGATGAAATTCCTAGTCTAACAGTGAAAAAAGTGTTTTTGGCCATTTTTATTTATTTCTTACCTGTTCTGCAGGAGGAACAGGCATCGAACACAGTTGATACACAGTTACCTGCCCTTCACTGTCACCTACCAAAATACACTGAAATAAACAGAACAGATTTATAATTAATAATTTGAATAGTACTTTCCAATTTAGAAAAAAAGAAAGTGAATATTAAACATAAAACACAGTTTGTTGGGTATAAAGAATAATAATTATGAAACATAAAACACTCTTTGAAATGGAAATTAATAAACTTTATGTGGTAAATAAATATGGTTAAAATAAATCATTAGTGGCTCAGTTTTATTATTTTCTCAGTTATTAAATTATACTTACTTATAAAAATTTAAACTTTGAGAATCTGTTAGACATTTATGTACAAGAAAGCATAAAAGGAGAAACAAAAATTAGTACCATAAATGCCTTAATTTTTTATAATTTCTTTTTTTGTTTTTTGTCTGACATTTCTTTTCATTTCTTTTTTTTTCTTAGTTCAAAATAAAATAAGATAAAATAAATCTGTAAGAAAGTTACTGGCTACTTCAAAAATTAGCAGATGAACATTCTCAGTGATACGTGCCAAGTAACAGAGATGTTAAAATGTAAACCACGATTCAGACTTAATCTGCACAGTTACTGTACAAATTATTGTGATATAGTTAACATATATCAATCCTTTTCACTGACTTTGTAACTTTCAGCAATTTTCAAATTTATTATTATGTAATTTGGGCAAATATTGTATCTTTAACATTTGTTTGATTTATTATTTGAGTTTTTATAGAGTGAAATCATAGATCTGAACTGATCAGTACTTCAGTATATGTGTATACATTTTAACAAATTGTTTTTAAAACCTGTTTAAATAAGACTGTCATAATATTAAAAAGAAAATATTTTGAGTTTTGCATAAGAATGATTAAGATAAAATAATAACAATAATTTGCTTTACTTACATTAGAATTCTTGGCAAACGTCACAGAAGTCTGTGTGGCTTCTGAAGTCGGATTGTTTATGATAACAGGATCTAACCTGTAAACAGACAGAATTCATAACATTGCTAGAAATAGATATTTATTATCTATATACTGACAGAGAGAGAGAGAGAGAGAGAGAGAGAGAGAGAGAGAGAGAGAGAGAGAGAGAGAGAAAGAGAGAGAGAGAGAGAGAGAGAGAGAGAGAGAGAGAGATTTGTTAAGTATACCAAACTTACGTGCTTATAGAAAGATCCCAGACTTCAACAGCTCCAGTATTCACACAGGCAAACACAGTGGAGGATCGTGGAGACCAGTCCACATCATTTACAGGTTTCTAAAAATCAACAGACTGACTATAAATAATTTTTTAATATAATAATAATAACAATAATGATAATAATAATAATAATCATAATAATAACAACAGTAATAATAATAACAACAATAACAATAATAACAATAACAGTAATCATAACCATAATGATGATGTGTTATTATTGTGTGTGTGTGCACTGAAGTGACCATACCGTTGATGAAAAGAAACTGAGAACTGGTTTTGGTTGGTCTTGGTGCCACATCCGAATGCTCCAGTCTGCACTACAGCTGAGGAAGATGTCATTCACAAATGGTGACCAGTGAATCTTATACACTGGACCCTGAAAATATATACATATTACATGTTATATTATATAATCACTATGAGTTTAGTTTCATTTAGTGCACATAAAAGGGGCCTATTTATAGATTTTGCATCTTAAAACTAAACTGGTTATAGACCAAATCTTTTCTTTTTCAATAATTTGTATTTATATATATATATATATATATATATATAATATTTCTTTAATAAAGGAATTTAATTAAAATAAATAAATAAACAAATAAAACAATCCTTACTGTGTGCCCTACATATGTCTCCAGATACTGTTCATTATAAGAACATGAACATTTGTGTATGTGACCATCTTCTGTACCAGCTAAGTATCTGTAAATCAAACAGATTAAAACTATAATAATTACAATGCATAACCATAAGAACTGAATTCTATAGAAAAGGCTCTACAGAAAGTAAGTTTGATAATAATTTTAAAAATTACAATTAATGGTATATTATTTCTTAAACATAAAGATCATTTTGAAACAAATTTTCTGATATATAATGTTATTACCCGTTTAGTAATTTTCTTGTCTTTTAATATGACATCATTATTTCTTCACCCCATCCTTCTGCTCTTTCTCAGTATGGACCCCCAACTATAAAAGTTGCATTATGTGCTCATAAACAGCCTGTTTGCATTAAAAAACCTCAAAGTAAAAACTCACACATTGGAATCTCTTGTGAAAAAGTCAAAACAAAGTCCTCCTGCATTTCTGGAGATAAATGCTTCTGTCTTTTTTTCTTTGAGCTTTCCAGTTGATCGAGTTGGTACTCTTTTCAGTCTCATTAGTTCTGTGTGTACAACAGATAGAACACCATAAATAATATTAATAAATCCTATTATTTTATTTACTATTTTAAAATATTAAACATTTCACTGCAACTCTTGGTACTTTGTAATTGATTTAATAGTTTAAAAATCATCAATAAATAAGCTCCTTCAACCAATGAGATAAAAGTAAAAAAATTATTTAATTAAAAGGAGATTTTATTTTAAGCTTCTTAAAACTGAATAAATCTATTACTCAACATCATTATCATAATCAACTGTTCTTTTTTTATTAGTTAAGAAGTAAACTTGAACAACAATATAAAAAATACCAATACTATTAACATTAACAACAACAAACAATACAAAGAAAATTAATTTTTCTTGAACAATCATAGAAAAAACTAAAAATTAAAACTAAATAATAATCAGAAATTTACCGTAGCTCTCAAATCCTTTTCTTATTGACCACTGAGTAACTTTCCCGTCTGTGGATATTGATATCACAACCTCAGTCTTCTCCTCACCTGCGCCCCGCTCCTTGTCAATCCACTCTACCTGCCACACAGGTGCTATGTGCTTACCTGGATTGCCACTGTATTTCAGAATTAATGCAACTATTATTTATACCTTTTTATTTTAACATATTATCAATTATTTAATAATATAATTCTTTTGAAGTCCAAAGATAAATGAAATATATTTCAATATTTGCATAGGTTAAGCTATTATGTAAAATGTAATAAATTTGTTTGTATGCTCTTTTCTATATACACTGGAATATATTATACAAAGCCATGTAACACTATCTAGCTGTATCTAAAAAAAACTGCTATCAACAGAAAAAAATACAAATCATACAATACATGTTCCATTAAACCATTAGAGGCATAAAAATTAATTTTCTTTCTACAATTTCACTTTACATTTTAAATTAATTACATGGCATTTACTGTGTCTGGGATTTAGAATAGTTAAAAGTTTTGAAGAACAGTGATACTTACTGTACACAGAAAACATTCAAAATAAGTTTGAAAAAATTATCTTTAACATATTTAACATAATAGTTAGTTTCAAATTTTGTAAAATATTAATTTTTATGGCTTACAAATTGTCAATAACTGGTTCATCCTTGGTATTTCTGACATTGTATATTGCAACACCACCATCATAAAGTCCAACCTGTTATCAAAACAGACATATTTATCAGTAATTAATTATTATCTATTAATTTAAAAGAGTTATTAATAATTTATTTAATTTTTTATTTATTTGTTTCATTTACTTTAATCAACATGTGAAGAATAAATGAAAATAATAAATCTCCTATACAAAAACAAATTAAAAAATTAAATGTTTGATTTCAGATTTAATGTTAACATATTTTACCAGGCCAAATTACCAAATATGTGAAAATTAGAACAACATCACAAATGTTAAAGCTGTTTACTGTATTTATAAAATTTATTGTGTTATAATAGAAAATAAAGACAGATTAAACTCTTAAAACCTACAGCAAGAAGGTTTGCATTTGTTCGTGAGAAGTCTAAGGCAGTAACTCCCTGCTTACAGTTGTATACTCGTTCCGGATACTAAAAAATATAAACAAAATTTAGTTACTGGAGAATATGATACATGCTTTTTGATTCTGATTTAAAAAAAAAACATTAAAAAATAACAATAAATTAAACAAATATATAAATGATAAATTCAGAATACAATTACAGAATTATTGAGTTATTATTTCCATAGTTGATGCTGAAGCCCAAATTGTTCTGAATATACAAGTTTATAAAAATTATTAACCTCTATGTGCTTCCAAAAATAATATACCAAGTAATATTTTCTGTATTTACTGTTCAATCTCATTTCCAGGACCAAATTACTAACAGTATTTCATATAAATAAAAAAAAAAAAATAAAATAAAAACCCACAAAACAAAACCAACAGAAAACAAAAAATAACTGCTTGGATCATAAGTTTAGCATTATATCTTATCTTATATTTTACCTCTATGTTTTTTAATGACCAACAGCAGATTAGACCTCCTTTTTGACTGGTGAATTCAAACTGTCCATAGCCAATAGCAATCAGATCCTGAAGTAAGAATAAACAAATAAAACTAAAAATACTGTATGAAATACAAAATATAGTTTATAATAAAATTAATAATTAAATTAACATATACTTTGTCAGGACAATAAAGAAATAATAAATAAAATAATTAAAAATGAAAAGAAATTATGAGGTGACAAATAAAAAATAAAAATGAGATGATGATGATGATGATGATGATGCTTTAAAAACTTTCAGTGAAAACAATAGTGAAACAAATGTATTTATAAAACAAATGGCAGCAATTAAAGTGAAATTTATGAAATAACTTACAGGATTAAGTTTATTCCAAGCCATGCAGGAAACATTTCTACCCCTGGTCAGGTGACAGCCATATGTCCAAAGTCTTTCCAAATTTGGTCCCATATCTGGCACCTTGACCTGTGCATTGGTGTCAGGAGCAACATCAATATCTAGAGACAAGCAAAGTAAAGATAATATCAAAGCTTAACCTATGGAATAGAAATTAGAACTGAGAAATTGCAGCAAATGGTTTCAAACTGTCAAAAGAACCAGAGTGAGAAAAACCACAAAAAAAAAAAACATCAAAACAATTGCCTTCGTATTATTATAAGTTTTAATTATTAATCAATAGTTACAAGTTAATAATGAATATTCAGCTGTAAGTCTGTTGGAGTTTGTGTCCAGCATCTACATTTTTTTCTGGAAATGATATTGGCATTTGAAAATAAAAACACTATTAATCAACAAATGACTATTTATTTATATAATTATCTATTTATTTAATTTGTTGCAGCAAAATACCTGATATAACCGGAAAGCCTCGATAATTTGCCTGTTTTGACTGGTATGTGTTCAAGTTGATCACTCGTTCCATGAAAAACAAATCTCGTTTGAGTGCCTCTGACTGAAACAAATAAAATTGAGTATTCAAAATATTGTATTGTACATAAAAAAAAAGAAAATTAATATGTTATAATTACATTGCATTGGTTCTCAAATAGTTTTATACTAGTGTATGACACTATGTTTATGTTCAAAATCTGTAAAAACCACAAACACGAATATACACTTTTTAAATTTCAAACACAAATATATACTTTTAAACAGCCTTAAACAGACATTTCATAAGTTTTAGAAACATTTAGTGGGTCTTCATAATATAAAAAAAAAATAAACAAATGTAACTAAAGCTTTAAATTAGATGAATCGAAAAAACTGATAAAAACAATAGGAACATCAATTTAAAATAAAATATTTAGAAATGAGTAATAACTTAATAAAATAAGAAGTATCAGTCTCAATAACTCTCCTTAAAAATGTGAATCAAACTAAGAATCATTTAAGTAAATTTAAGCTCTGTAAAATAAAATAAAATAAAATAAAATAAAATAAAATAAAATAAAATAAAATAAAATAAAATTAAATTAAATTAAATTAAATTAAATTAAATTAAATTCAATTAAAAAGTAAAATGAACTGACATGCATTATTCTCTCCTCTTCCTGGACATTTACTTCAGCAGACATGGAAGACCCAGTAAAGTCACGTCCAGCAAATATACTTTCCATTCCAGTGGCAGATGAAGCAACAGTCGCTTGACTATCTACAAACAAAATAAATTAAAATATTTAAAAATTAATATCTTAACTAACAAAATAATTTATGAATGCCTAATTTAATTATTAACAATAATATTTATTTTATATATTTAGCAATTACTGGTAAAATGGAGTTTTAAAGACTGTTTAATTTGTTTTAGTATTATATATATCAAATTATTAACAAATTAGCAAAATATCTATAAAAGACTATTTTCTTTCACTTATTAAACAAAACAAAAAGCTCCTTCTGATGTACAAATATAATGATATTAAAAGTAAAATTTGTAACATTTATAATATATTCTTCTTTCGCAAAATCAGTAAAATGGAAAGAAAATCTTTTTAGAAATTTAAATAAATCTCAAGAATATGTGACAACCATTACAAAGAATTATGATGTTCCTAAAATCAACATTTTCTTGTATTAATATTAAATCACATGTCAAAAAGTTATGAAGTCATTACAAATATTTCTGGTGTTTTTTGTAACATTTTCAAAATGCTGTTGGTAAATTATGACAAAAATCAATGCCATGACTGAAAAGGATAAATCAATGCATAAATTCCAAACAAACATCTGAGTTAAAACAAAGTGTAAAATACAATTGAAACATTACCTACAAATGTAGATTTAAAAAAACCACAATCACATGCAAATGTTTTCAAAAACTGGCAAAACAGGGTAAATAATAACTGATGTATAAAAGCAAGCATAGCTTCTTTTGAAAAAGAGCAGTAACTCTGCCAAACATTGGTCAATTTTAAAATAAATTTTTAAAAACAAATCTATTCTTTCAAGCAAATAGCGGGAGCAAAATAAGCTACTATATGGTGAATTTTGATGTCATTAACTGAAACATTATGCTAGCCCTAGAAATATATGTCAGTTTTAGCAAATTATTTGGATATTAAATATGTTAGACCAAACTGTTTTGGATGTTCAATTCAAACAACTGAATTTCACAGCTTATTTTGCACCTTCATAAAATAAAATAAAATAAAAACAAAAACCATCACTCACTAGAGAAGTGTTTAAGCTGGGATGGCAAGAACCTAGCACATTGATACTTGAAAATAGTCCAATACAAAATAATCTGATCTGGGAATCAGTATCTTTGAGACAAACTGCTATTTTATTGACATATTTATTACAACATAAACATGGATTAATATCAGCATCAAATGTTTATATTATTTGTGCATAATAAAAAAAAAAGTACTCTTTTTGACAAAATGGCATAAAATGCATGACACATGTAAGATAGAGGTGTGTAATCTAAACAGAGTGGAGAGAGACACAAACACCTACATACACAATATAAGTAAAATTATAACAAAAACTTCTCAAAATCAGGAAACCTCAATATATACCACAGACAACCAGAATTTTATCTACACATAGAGGTCTAATAAGAATCTGAACAGGTTGTACACAAAATATAAATTAGATAAATAATATTTCAAGATGAATAAATCTATAGCCGTAACATAATTTGACCAGATGAATAAAAGCCTGGTGTTAGAACACCCCACAACAAAAATATATATTAGATCATTACAACACACAAGTGACAATATGACTTTCTCACCTGACAAACCTTCTTTAGTGGTCTCAGAAGCTTATAAGAAAAGTATGAACAGTAAGAATATGCATATCACTGGCACAACTAATAACAATAATAATAAAATTAATAATAATAATAATAATAATAATAATAATAATAATAATAATAATGGTAATTGTAATGATAATGATGATGATAATACTACTACTAACAATAATAACAATAACAACAGTAACAACAATAACAACAACAACAACAACAATAATAATAATAGTTGTACCCTTTTTAATACTGCCCTTTCAAGATCAACCATGCAATGAACTGATCACTGCTGTTCAGTTTTACATCTATAAAACAATCCTTTTGCTGAGGACTTCATATCATTTTGTTTCTATAGGTGTTTGTCACTGCTAATGATTGTAAATGCTAGAACACATTTTTTTTTATTTTTTTTTTTCTTCACAACAGTATAAGAGCTATCTATACAATAAAAAACAGTAAAAATGAACACATGCATAAACGTAACAAAATATTACTAACCAGTTGTACCTCTGCTTGCAAATTTTGTACTGATAGAACTCAATGTGTTTTCTTTGGACAAAATGACACTGGATGCAGCCAAATTCTGATCAAGATTGCTACTCTTGGGACTGGATGGTCCACTGATATTATCATCCTCTTCATCATTCTTTTCACGACCTATATGAAAAAAGTGTTCAGTATTATATTAACAATATGCTAAAACAGAAATTAAAAAAATCAAAACATTTTATGATATATATTATGTATAATATTATTACTTTGAATCAATTTATAGCACGTACAAAAATATATCAAAATGCTTGAACACCAATGAACAGATAAATAAATAAATAGCAATAACAAAGCTGTATCATAAATATATATATATTTACTTGCTGCTTCTTTTGCTATTCTTTCATATGTGTCATGCATATCCCAGGTTGTGCACATAATGCCAGCATCCTGGATGAAACAAAATTAATTTATAAAACTGATCATGAAAATGTTAAGGATTATATGGAAAATTTATTTATAACACAGTTCTGTTAAGATAAAACAGGTTTACTACATGTACCACGTATTCAGACAATAGTTAAAACATCTAGAATATAAAAAGAAAATACAGAGTATAAAACATAGAAGAAATTAATAAAATTTTAAAGTAAGGGATTTAACCACTATCCTAAATATCCTTCTCAGAGTTAACTTTCTATTTATCAATCCATATAATTCTATCTTACAACTTCACTGTGGTAAAATATATTATTCAGATTCTTACCGCATATGTAATTTTTGAAGTCTGTACATTTTTCAGTTTCTCTGGTTCATTGAATGTATTCATTCCTCTTTCAGCATAAAGATCATTACCGATACGACTTTTTACCAACTGAAAAACAAAGTAAAAATTAAATAAAATTAAATAAAATAAAAAAGAAACAACAACAGTAAATAGCAACAGAAGACAAAGAATTGAAAATAAAATATGAAATTACCATTATCGAAAAAAACATTAAAAAAATGAAAAAACTTTTAGTAATCATTTCATATAAACAAAAAATAAAAAATCATGAGAAGTAAAGAACTGATTCTTTAGTTTAATTTAAAATATTCTTCTTGTCACTACAGAAAGGGATAATAATTACTCTAAGTTAACATTTATATTAATATATGTGTAAAGAAGGTCCCACAATTTGGACATTGTCACTATTAAAACTGAAGGTAAATATTACAATTTGACATTATCTACTCTCAAATAACCAAAATCCCTTATAAAGACATAAACATTATAATCAATGACAGTAATAGGTATGTAACATTTTTTTTGTAAGTATTGTACAAGTATGTCCATGTATTGGTCTTTGTATTATATTTTTTAATTTTTGTTTATATGAAATGATTACTAAAGTATTTTTTCATTTTTATATGTTCAATTATTATATGTTCAATTTTTTCATTATTATATGTTCAATTGTCTATTTCTGCATTTGTATGTACAAATCTGAGAATGCAAATGCACATATAAAGAACATCTTATGCTCTTATAATTATGTATTTATTTTGAATGTAAAAATATATAATAATTAAATAAAACTAAATAGTAAGAAGAAAACAAGAATAATAGAAACAGAAAATTAAATACATTCTGATATTTTTCATTTCTCTCTTTAACTGCATCGGCTTCTTCTGACTCCAACGACACCAAAACATCAGGCATATCCAGCAGCCAGATAGTTTCAGTTTCTGTCAGTGTTATATCCACCGTCTTTTCCAGATCTTGAGAAGTTAGAATCTCTTGAATCTCTTCACGTTTGTGCCGAATTTCTGCATCATGTTTAAAACATATTCAGTTTAATAGACTGATTATATAAATTATAAATTAAAAAAAAGATAATTTAACAGTTTCTTTATAATAATAATAATAATAATAATAATAATAATAATAATAATAATAATAATAATAATAATGAATGGAGCTGCAAAAACATCAAATAATCTATACTGCAGATGACACAGCAATAAAACTAGAATATTTATTTCATTAAATAAAACAAATCTATAATGAACATTTATTCACATTTTCTTTTAATAGTTGGAAAATTCTGCAAATTCTTTGTAAGTAAGTATTTTTTAAAACACATGTTTAGCAGTTATCATTAAAAGAAAATCTTTGAAATGAAATTATATTCTATTTGTTAAAAAGAAAATGTAAAAGAATTAATTTTGTTTTAAATATAAATAATTTTTTTTTTAAATTAAATAAATTTAAATAAATTAATTCACTAATTAATTAATTAATTAAATGGAGAAAGTGTAATTGCCTGAACTAACCTGCCCATGCACTTTCTGTTGGGTGATCTAATTCTTCAGTGCCAGATTCTGTACCAGTGTCATAAGAATGACTGAATACTGATCTATACAAAACATGAAAACATTTTCTTTTTTCAAAACATAATCAAAATATAATCTCATTGATTTATTATTATTATTATTATATCATCATCTTCATCATAAAATATATTTGCCTTATTGTAACAATAAATAATTTTTAGATTGTGAAGAGATGGAACTGAACCAGTTATAATTGAAAATTTAATATCTTGTTCAATATTACTGTTAGAAACTGATCTAAGGTATAACAGTTCACTGAATAGAACTACCTTGAAAATGGTCCACCTCCAATAACACTTTGGTTTGCTGTCCCAGTGTTGTAAATCGACATGGATGTTATTGACATCAGTTCTGTGGGCTAAATATGTAATAAAATCAACAATTTGTGGAGTCATTTTGTAAAACCAAACAATCTTTCATATCATTTCTACAAAAGCTTAATTACATATCATTTATAAAATGCAATTTCAGTTTAAAAGATTGTATGTTTGAGAATTAGTTGTTTTGCTAGCAAAGATTTGCTTTGGGACACAAGTAAAACAATATACTGGAATTAAGAAAATGAGTGACAGAAAAAATAATTGACATATCTAGATATAGGAGAAAGTCATAATTAAATATTTAAACTAACTGAAATACAAACCCATGCCAGTTATTAATTAAATAAATATTTAAATAAATAACTAAATAAATAACTAAATAAATAACTAAATAAATAAACAAATAAAACTATAGATTAATCGCAGCTGAAGAGTTTAAAATAATTTATAAATATGTATATATACATATACATATACATATACATATACATATACATATACTTACACATACATACATACATACATACATACTTACATACATACATTCATACATACATATACATACATATATATACACACATACATCCATATACTTACAGTTCCTGCAGAACTATCCCCAAGGATATTTGCTTGATTCTTTTTCACAACACTGGGATCAAGATGTAGAAGGGGAAGAGGTGTCACATCAACACCAGCTTCATCAACAACATGTACCTTACAAATACAAAAATAACAGTTATAACAACAGTATCATCTATAAAAAACCCTGAGTAAGATCAAGAATAACAAGTAAACCAATACAACTATTACAACTACTACTATTAATAATAATAAAAATAAAAATAATAATAATAATTTTTGTTGTTGTTGTTGTTAGTATTAATCAAGAAAAATAAAAACAACACGAGAAAGAACATGACAAAAATATCAATAACAATAATAAAAAAAAAAAAAAAAAAATGGCTCATATGATGAGAAACAACTAAGAAAAATGTATATTTTACAAACAATAAGTTTTCATGTTCCTTTAGAATCCATTATCCAGAAACTTAAAATAAACAATAACGAAGAGACATGAACAAACCTGGACTTGGGCCTTCGCACCAGACTTGTCACTGGAGTAGCCACCTATATTACTTTTTTTGCTGGCTGATGTAAGATTACTTCTGGAAGCAGTAAATGCTTTTGATGTCCCAGCATACTTAGTTTTTGATACATAACTTTTTTTCATATGCATGCTTTGGGCCGGCATAATTCTGAAAAGCAAAAAAACATTTTGTTTAGAAATAAAATAATATTAATACAGTCTAAATTGGTTAATTTATATTTTCATTTATTATAACTGTTTATTTATTGCTTTGATTAAAGGTTTCAGAGAGTTCTTTGTTTTGTTATTGGTGGCACTGTGAGATAATTAGTTTTTAGTTTTTGAACAAAAAAGTTAATTAAAAGTTTTATTTATCACAAAAAATAGTATTGATTTCAGTCAAGCTTTATTTTTTTTATTAAGGATATCATTTTAATATTTATGAAAGTCTCATTAAAATTTGGTATAAATATCATTGTTAATATAAATGATCTTTATTGTTTTTCTCAAGATTTCAAATAATGTGTATATGACAAATCTTTACAAATGACCCACTGTTCCAACATAATAGAAAAGCATATAAATAATAGTATGCTAGATAGATTGGTAACTTGCATCATGGATCTGATAAAATAATTAGTATATTCATATATATGTATATACATTACTGTGATATTGAAACAGCTTAAAAATATAGGAAAGCCACCTGATAAGATAGGCATAACATTGTTATTTAAATATGTTTAAGTTTGAATAGATTTTCAAAATTACTCTATAATAAAGTATTGAAAACAAAATGTTTATAATTATTATTTTGTGTAACAGAATAAAAAACCAAAGTCATATTATCATTCTTTTCACGTGTTTTTTTTTTTTTAATAAATATTTATCTATATAATTATATCATTTATTTTGATACTATTAAATTTACCATATTTGTAACTTGACTATATGGATAGATCAATAAAACAATATAATATTTGTGTTTACAGTACAATATAATATCACTGATAATGATACAGTGATAGCGCATAGTGACATATCCACAAATAACTCGGTGAACTCAATACATCAAGGTTACGGGGGGAAAGCTCGGAAGTTAAAAATTGATTTAATTTCATTTTAATTTCATACTACAGAAATAACCTGATTAATAAAAGCAATAAAACTCATTCAAAATTTACCCTGGAGAGAGTAGCTTTTTGTTTCTACCAGTCGACATCGCATCTATACTTCACTACCTATCAGTTGCTATGAAAAACAAAAATCAAGATGGAACATGTTTTTTCATTGGTCAGTTATTGCGACGTAAAGAATAATATCTGTTCATAGTAGTCAGTAAAACGTATTAGCAATTGTAAGATAAAGATTAATCTATGATAAACCATATTTATTTTACTTACTATAATATCCTTAACACTTTATGTTAAATGAAATACAATAAAAATATATAGATGTGGTTAAACATTTATCTTGTCTTTATTTAGCCAATGAAACTGCATGTCTGTTTTGGACAATTTGCCTCGTTTTGAGTCTGATACCATATAATTTAGGAAAATGGCGGAGGTTTGTAACCTGGTTTATAATTTTTTTATGGAATCTCCTTCAAAACTTAGAATCTTAGTATCTACTGATATCTGTAATGGAGAATTTTAATATGTAGGACTCCATCCTATATATAACTAAAGTATTGTTTGTTTATATATTTAGTGTGATCCTAATTTCGACGATTTTTTACAGGGATTTCGCGGGAAAGATTTGACATTCCGGTTACCTGATTACCTATCGGTAAATATGAAACGGATCACTCTAATGCTTTTCGTATGTTATTCTTTCAGAAATTAAATTATATATTTTTTATATTTTACAGCACAATGGAAGCGAATCTAGCAGTCCAGGTAAGTGAACACGGATTTTCACATAGTTCATTAATCGCGTCGCAAAGTTTTATGTAAATGAGGTCATCCTAGCATTTGTTGGTGGGGATATCCCATGTTACTGATATCTGATTGGACAAATTGGGAATTTATGGTCGGAACTGTCACACAAGTAAACCATCTTCAGTGATCACATATCTACGGGAATGTTTAATTTCAATAATTTTCTCAGTATATATTAGATTAATAATTGACAAATTAAAAATAAGATAAAAGAAAAATCTAGTAACTATAAAAATATGTGACAGTCCATCATGACCATGAAAAGTAACACTAACAGTAACAGTATTCATTATAATTTTATTTAGGTGTTTAATTTTTTATTTTTTATTTTTTATTTATTATTATTAATTAGTAATTGTAGACATTAAGTGATTATTCAGTTGCATATTTATGTACCTAATGAAACTGACTGTCAGAATAAAGAAATTAAACCTTTCTCAAAATAAAAGCAACATATGATGCACTGGAACCATCTGTTTTATAATTTGGATGATGAAAAAGAAAACATATAAATGCAATTTATGTTAATGAAATAACTTAATAAGAATTAATGGCAACATTTAGAAAATTTAAAAGTTTAAGTAATCATAATAATAATAAAATAAATGAAATAAAATAAAACTTTAAAAAAAGAGAGAGAAGAAAACAGTTCTTCATTAAGTCAGAAAAAGGTAGTAAATTATAACTTATTTATTGAAGTTTAATATCAACAAGAAATCTAATGTAATTTAATGTTTTTATGCATTTTTAACATCTTACTGATAATAGATATTTAAATATTTATTTTTATTGTGCTGACTGAAACTTCTGAGATTTTATTTTTAATTCTCCCTATCAGTTTCAGTGATTCAGTTTGATAATGCTATATCAAATAACAAACGAAAACGAATTTCTGAGTACCAGTGGCCCTGTTATGATTACACAATAAAAACTTGATACAAGTCAAAATTTCAAATCTAATAATTTACTAATAATTAACTATCATGTTTATTTTTATTTGTAAGTAAGGCAAATCAAAATACATAACTTGTAAGTTACATTGTGGTCAATGGAGAAACTTCTGTAATAATATGTTAACTATAGTATATAAAGCAGAAAGGCTTTGAAACATTTTGAATTCTTAATACTATTGAAAGTGAAGTCACATCCCATTAATAATTTTTAAGTTATAATGATTGTTAATGAATGAATATTGAGTAAAATTAAAAATGTTGATCCTCTTTAGCAAATGTTTTTTTTTTTTATATGTTCTAGTTTTTTGTAATCTTTATTATTCAATACAATAGGCAATAAAACTAAAAGTAGCTGATTGAAATCATCTTTATTAGAAACTAAATAACGAAATAATAAAGAAAATAGTCTGAAAAATGCAAAAATCATAATACCAACAACTAAATCATTTATGATTATATGATAGATATATTTTAATTAATCCTAACCCTGTTTTTATTATCAGTATATTTGTTTTTAATATTCCAGATACTGACCGAGATTTTGATCCTTCAGCAGAGATGCTCATTCATGACTATGACGATGAGCAAACCATGGAGGAAGAAGAAGCCATGAGTGGAGACAGTTGTTCTGGAGAACTAGATGATCTAACAAAGGTAAACGTTTTTGGCTGAATTTATTATTTACTAACAAAATATGGTACTGTGATAAAATTAATGATCTGGTTGAACATACATTTTTCTACTGATTAAATGAGCAATAGAATGATATTTATTTTTTTATATTAAAGATAGGAAGTCTTTGAGAAACTACAAATCATTAACAATGCACAAAAATCATTATTTGTCCAAGGTTTTGTTTGAGTCTGGTTTGAATTTATTTTTAATTTTTATTTGTTTTGTTAATTTAAGTATTAATAAATAAAGAAAAATGTATAAAACAGTTTCAAAACTTCTTATGAATAAAAGATAACTTTTTGCTCACCACCGTGGAATAACTAATCTAGTCCATCATGCTACAGTATCTTTAATGACATTTTGCTATACAACTGTTGATACAGAAGCTTTTGCATTTTCATATAATACAGATAATTAATTAATGCTTATACAAATTTTAGTTACTAAAAAGAGGTTTTGTTGGTTATTTTTATTTTCTTCTGAAGAAATTATTTATTTTGATTTATTATTATTTATTTTTTAATTATTTGTTTTTATTTGTTTTTATTTATTTATTTATTTATTTATTTATTTATTTATTTATTTATTTATTTTTTATCTTTTATTTTTTTATTTTATTTTATTTTTTTTTTAAGGGGACATGCCATTAGAACAACTTCTGACCATGTATGGATATGGAGCTGAAGGGTACAGCGTTTCGCAACCTGATGATAATCAAGACAGCACACGGTCAAGCAGTGAGGAGGAAATACTGGAAAACCAAGATCTCACTCTAGACAAGGATGAGATAGCTCGGGATCTGTTGATTAACAACAGTGAGGCAGATAACAAGGAAACATCAGTAGTGGATTTGTTTGAAAGTGTGGCTACCTCTCACACTGTTCGACTTCTCAGGTGTAAGTATACATTTTGTTATTTCTGTAGTGTGAAATATCTATCACAACATGAAAATTCACCCTTTTCAAAATGCATTTTAAAAATCTTAAATTTGTAAAACGTTTGAACCTGAAATGGCATCTGCACATTGCATTTGAAGAACATCTTATATTTTATCCTTTTTTTTTTATTCTCAAAACCTTGATCACACCCCAGTATTATTAAGTGGTCATAATTTGTGTTTTAAGAGCCAGTGATCAAAAGGCTTTTTACATTTTGGATATTGAATATATTATAAAAATTCTTTATAACAATGAAGTATAATAAAATTTCTTCTTTATGATTGCCTAACCCTCCCTCCAAAAAAAAAAAAATACATTTGGTCCATAAACATTTATATAGAAAAACAACTTGACACATTCAGTAACATTATCACAGAGTTTGGCTTCAGGATAACCTTTTACATATTTATGTTTAAAATGAAGTAGTTAAACCTATGGGTACTTATAGACATTTTCATGAGGTTGTTACATTATTTCTATACTGTATTATTAGAACCATAGATTTATCTAGAAGTTTAAAAAAGTCTAGAACAATTACTTGGAAGTTTTTATTAGATTATTTGTGTTTATCAAGTACTGATTAATCTGTCATTCTTAATGTGATTTGGATTTAATGATGAATCAGCAGTGTTCATGATGTCAGAATTTCCACCTAACCTTGATGTGGAAGGGATGTTTTTCTCGTACCTTGAAAGTGATGGTCTTTTCATTTTATAGGCTTTGGGTGTTTGAGTGAATGGTAAATTTTTGTAGGTTGTTTTGTAATTGAACAAATTGTCATTTTTAGCAAGCAGTCGTCCTGGGAGTTCTGATGAATCAGATTCTGATGACGCTGATTACAATCCTGTACATGATGAAGACTGGAAAAAGGTACATTTGAATTTGTAAAATAACTTAATTATAAATTGCTGTCAATACGTTATAAGTGTAATATTAATAATAATTACTGAATTTTAAATAATTAATTGATTATTTTTGTGTGTGAGTTGGGGAGCAGTGGTGGTGCCTCTAATATGTAAAAATTTGAATTGAATTTTGCATCCTGTAAACTGAAATTTAGTAATGTAAGCATAAAAAGTACATTTTATTTTTAATTTTATATATATATTTTTTAATTATTATTTATTTAGTTTTTTAATTTTTTTTATGTAAACAAACTCTTTAATTATCTTTTTTATTTTATCATTTACTCTTTGTTTCAGTTCTTAATTCTGATTTATCATTTGTTTTATCATTTTAGGTAATTCAAGTAGGCCATGATTACCAAGCAGTTGTTCCTGAAGGTCTTTCTAAATATGGTGATGCTCCAGGTTTGATTTTTTTTTCTCTCACTTTATTTCAAATGATGAATATTAAATTTTGCCCCTTAATATTGCTGTCATTAGATCTAATCCTTTGTATATTGAGATTGAGTTAATTCTCTACTTGGCTAGATGCAGTCTTCAGTGGTTACATAATTATGTTCAGAATAAGGGAAAACTACTGTTTATTTTATGTTTGTTTTTGTGGGTTTTTTTTTGTATTTTTGCAGGGGTTTTTAATTAATATTACAATAAATGGTTGCAATTATTTAATAATTTTGGAGCTTTCTTTTTAATTTAAATTTTGTTTATGCTTAGATCTAAATGAATATATGTTCATTCATTTTATTAATTGAATTTAATTTTGGTTTATTTATTTTTCAATATTTAAGCTTATGAAAATGAAGACAGATTGCTTTGGAATCCAACAAAACAGACAATTCAACTGGTAAGTTATTGGTATTATATTTTCAAGCCCATTTTTAACACATTAGTAAAAACATATACTGAATTTATTGTTTTCCCAGACAGTCCCATAATTATTTACATCATTCATTGCTGTCAAACTAATACACTGACTGTCTCTTTCCATTGATATCTGTTCCAGTTTTAAATTTTATTTTCTTTCTTTTTTTTCTTATTTCTTTTTCTTTTTTCTTTCTGTTTCATCCTTATTTCTGATCTTTTTTCTTTCTTGTTTTTTTTCTTTCTTTGTTTAGAGGGGTGTTTGGCTTACAGAGATTTTACATTTAGATACCTAATAAGTAACAGTACAGCAGAAACCATTTAGTTTTGGGGACATATTCCAGTTTTGAGAAGTTTCATTTAACTTTTCATTTCAAACTTACTTCATAATGTAATCTTTAATGTATATTTCAGTTGAAAAATACCTGAAGGATGTTCATAAACAAAATCTGCAGAATAGTCAGGGTGTTAATTCCATTCCGACTGGTGCTCATGTTGCAGATGATGAACAGGTGAAAAAAAACCCATATATTTTCTTATTAAAATTAACTAATTTAAAAATATTCTTTGTACCATATTATTATTAAAGTAAAGAAAGATTAAAAACTTTAATGTCAGGTCATAAACAAAGTACACATAAAAATGCCCAAAAGACTGAGCATATAATTGTATGTCTTACCAAAAATATTACTGTAAAACAAGCATATTTATTTCTTCAATTTGTTGTTCTTCATTTGCTGAAAAATTTTGTGATTTAAAATTTTTATTTTGTCTACAAAATTAATATTTATAAAAGTTATTTTGCCTATTTACTTATTGCAAAGTTATTTATTTATATCCTCTCTCTATTTATAAAACAAAACCATTATTAATGTGAATGTTTTTAATTTCAATAAAAGAAACATTCATGACTTGACAAAAAATAAAGTTATCTTGATTGTTAATTTACGTAATTTATATTTATAATGACAGAAAAATTCATATTGATTGGTTACTGCTTATCAGTCCAGCACAGAGTATTGTTTTAGTGCTAAAACTGTTTGTTGTTTTAGGCTCTGTATTTACTGTTGCAATGTGGTCATAATGTAGAAGAGGCACTAAGGAGAAGAAATATGCAAGCAGTTCCAACATCAGGTAAAATTTCACATTACTGTTTTAAAATTTAAAAAAAACTTAAATTTGCAAGTTTTTTCATTTCCTCACAAACAAAAAGAGAACTATAATGATAATAAAGTAGAAAGAAAAAACACAAATTAAGAGAGAAAAAAATTAAAACTGTTTTAAATTATTTTTTTATATATATATATGGCTTCTTACTTATTTTAAAGCAGATACTTTGAAGTATATTAACAGAGACATTTTGGATATAGCATCCTAGAATTCTTCATATTTATTATTTAAAGAACATGTATATTTTACTAATAGCAAAGATTGTACCATATATAATTTGTTTTAATTAAATAATCTATTAAAATAACAGTCATTGTTTTAGATCCAATGAGTTTGTGGTCAGAAGAAGAATGCAGAAACTTTGAAAATGGCCTTCGACTTTATGGAAAGAACTTTTATCTTGTACAACAGTTTAAGGTATTACTTATTTAATTGTTAAACACAAAGAATCACATTAAATTCTGCAGTTACCATTTCAAAAAATACATAATCAGTTTTACAAGTTTTGGAAACAATAAATCATTTTATCTAGGAATAATCTTTTATCATTTACAATTTTTAATTTTTAATTTTTGTTATTTCTAACAAATTCATTGTTTTATAGGTGCGAACTCGGTCAGTGGGAGAATTGGTTCAGTTTTATTACTTGTGGAAGAAAACAGAAAGACACGATGTGTTCGCAAATAAAAACAGACTGGAAAAAAGAAAATATGCATTGCATCCAGGTGTTACGTAAGTAATCATTGTGAAAGCAAAATTATTTCAGTCCTGTCTTTAATGTTTGGTTTTTGCATTGTATTTATTCATAAATATTATGCTTCTATTTTGATATGTCAAAAATTTGCAAGACATACATACATGTATATTTTGTCATGAGTGTTTTGTCAGTATTAAATAACAAATTAGATAGCTAACAGTTGTAAATAAGTATTATTAAAACTTATTAAATTTCTATGTTTTCTCATTATTAAAATAGTTCAGACTGGAGATCATTTAATCTGATATTTTACATATTTTTAGATACCTTGTAATTAGAATGCAAGATATATTATTATTATTATTATTATTATTATTATTATTATTATTATCATTATTATTGCAGTGACTATATGGACAGATTTCTAGATGATGCAGATCCATCTAATCCTCCACGTGATAGATCTTCAAGTCCAAACTTAAACTCATTGATTTATGGTGATCCTAAGAGAGCTCATGTGAAACAAGAACAAGAGGAAAGGGCAGCTTTTTGCAGTATACGTCAAGCAGAGGCTGATGCAGCTGCAGCTGCTACAACAGTCACAACCACAACAACAACTACTACTACTTCTAGTACAACATCAACCAAGAATGTTAAAAGTGATAGCAATAGTGAGCCTAGTCCTAAAGAGCCTGTGCCTAGTGACATTAATGTGAATGGAACAAAAGACCCTTACTGCCCAGTTTCAAAGAAGTTAAAGACTGAAGGTGCAGCTGTTTCATTATCAAAACCTAATGATACCTGTATACATGTGAATCATCGAGACAGTTTACCTAATATTCTGAGTGCAGGCGACAGTCACTTTAATGTAAGTTCTCAGGACATTAACAGTCAAGAAGTGCCAGTTATTGGTCAGTCTGAACCTATTGCTCAGTAGTCACAACTCATTCCATGCAGGTTTAACAATCATCAAAATGTGCAATAATATTTGGACCAAAGAGTTAAAAGTTAGCATCTTGCACAGTTAGTATATTGTTTTAGTTCTGCACGCATCCCTGCTGCTTCCATTAGGACTGGACAAAACGAAAAAGAAATGAGTACTGCTTTCCTGAAGTTTATGCCTGTTTTGGGTTTTTTTTGATGCTGTGCAGTCAGTAATTTGTGAGGAATTCATGTTGTGCTATGGTTCGTTATAAGTTCATTTAAAAGTTTTGAGATTTTGAAAAATATAGAATGACATAATGTGCTATAAAAATAGGTTTGTTTTTGGGTTTTTTTTTTTTTGTTAAATTTAATTGTTATTTTCCAATATAATAAAATACTGATTAAAGTTAACCTGTAAATTAAAGAAACAAAATTAAATAAAATTAAAATTTGAAACAGAATTGACATTTTGAATTATTATTTATTTAATTTTTAAACTATTTGATCCCATTTGGATTTTTATTGGTCATGTTTCTAAATCAAAATATGTTAAAAATGATATATATTTTAAAAGTTTTCTATAATAAAAGTTATTTTTTATTGTCAGTTAATTATGTATTGTTATGGTGATAATTGTTTATTACTATTCACAGTTATTTTAGGATATCTGTTACTTTGTTTTGGACTAAGGGTAAATTTTAATCTGACCTTAAACATTTCAAAACCTATAAATAAATGATTAATTTGTAGTAAGAAACTGTACTGTCTCTTAACGTTAACAGTATAATAAAACAAACCTATATCTCCTTTTATGACAGTGTGCTGGTTGCAACTGAAGTGAGTTTTTTTTGATATATCAAGCATTCTCAATGCATTGTGTATGGATGTTACTTTTTACAAACAAAATTATAGCTATACTGAGATGAAAAGGCGTTCTACATTTAACAGACAAAATGTTCATTGACGATATTTTGAGGGTTGTCCTCACAGATTTAGTGGATTGGATTCAGAAATGTAGTGGAAATAGAAAAATATATTTCCTAATGTTGATGTATTTGTTAGTTATAACCTGAATATTGATAAAAAAAAGAAAACGATTCAGTTAAGATAGTGTTAATTAAACAGCAGTGTCTTTGTTGATAAAGTACCATGTTAATTAGTATGTTGTTACTTGATAACCATTTAATTGCTGTTTATTGTTAGTAAAACAATGTGCAATAATGAAGATGCCTTACAGTTCAATAGTATTATGACTTTGAAATTAGATTGAAAAATTTGTAGTTTTATGTATTTTCTGTGAATTTGCTTGAGCATAATATTAATAAGAGTTAAATATTTGCATTTAGATCTGAATTTTCATTTACTGTTACAGTAAACTGGTTATTTCCCTTAAACTATTTTTTTTTTAAAAATAGAAAATAATTGATTCATTTTTATTATTATTGTTTTTAAATTTGTTTTAACTTTACATGAATCTATATTTGTATTATAGAAGTGTATCTACTTTGAAAAAATATTTATTTATTTATTTATATTTTTATTATTATAAAGTATTACTATTATTATTATTATTTGAAATTGTAAAACAGTACATTCCATAAACATTGAATAACATTTTCTTTGTAAATCTTAGAGAAAAAATCAACAGAGGAAGAGTATGTCAGCAAAATAATAAAAAATATTGAATCACTATTTGTGTGGTATAGTCAAACTACCATACTCACAGATATTGCATAATGTTTGCAGACATAATTGTGCATATATTCAAAATAATTCAGACTGTTTTTCTATCAAGCAAGCATGTTTGAATTAACACAAAACTACATTAATTTCAGTGTATAAATCATTTATTACAAGGCATTTTTATAATATTTTCTTTTAAATTCTGTTGTGTCATAGTAAATGACAGTAATATAAAAAAGAAATATCCCACCTTACCAATTTAAAATACTTAAAATTTCTAAGTGTTGTGCACCATACGTGTAAAGTAACATTTAAAAAAGGTGCTGTTTTTAGTTAATGGTTTTAATACTGGCATTTTATGGCTCTCTACATACATGTCTCATGATTGTTGTTTGTTTAATTTATATGCTATATGACTGTAATTACATTTAGTAACCATGTTAAGTGTATTACACATTCAAACATATATTTTATTGCTTGGAAAAGAATCATATGTCAACTTCAGAGATGTGACACTATGCAATAATGTAACCTTTTGCCATATAATATTTCTAATGTTCGTTTTTATATAGATTGGTTCCTGATTCATCACACTCAAAGGACATTTTTGGACTTTTTAAATTGTATTTTTGTATCAAGTACTGAAAATGATAAGTTGTCTAAACAGTTGGGTTAATTTGGATATAATTTTATGGTGACAAGAAAATAAAAAATATTTTCCACATTTACAGAAATCTGCAGAGCATAAATTTGTACTTCCATATGTAACTTAAATAACTTTTAAATTGTTATTATTATCATAGATATTTTATTTTTATTTTTATTATTATATTTCATTTTATGTTAAGCTAATGTATGTGAAAATGTCACAAAGTATGTGCATATTTCATTAAAATTATATTTCATTATTAAATTAATGTAATGTGGAGGTATATGTACTAGTTAAAAGATAAATGTACATATATATATATATATATATATATTTACAGATAAGTAGAATTATAGACTGGCTGGACTGGTTCTCTTTAAATCTGTGATAGGATTTATTTTCTTTATTATTATTATTATTATTATTATTATTATTATTATTATTATTATTATTATTATTATTATTATTATTTTCACATATTACTTTGATATTAATTAATCCAGATTTTATTCAGGTATAGTTAGATTTACTATGTCAGATGTAAATACATTTTAAAGTAATTACTTTAAATATTTACATCAGGCAGTAAATAAATAATTTATTAATAATTTGGTCATGATCATAATATGTAATATGAAATTATTCATACATGTACAAAGTTTGTAAGACTGTTTTGAAACAAAAGCACAGAAGAAAATTTCTGAAGATGAAAAAGATTATTTTTATTGAAGGTTTTCACCTTTTCACATTTTTTATTTTTATTTTTATTTTTTTTTTTTTATTTTTTAATTTGTTTTCATGACTAACACAAGAATGGGTATGTATGAATACTCTGTATAAATTTATGTAAAACAAGGATTTAGATTGAAATATTTTCTTTCCTTACTTAGTGATTGTATGTAAAAATATACAACATCTATGATCTAGGTTACAAAAATAATTATATAATACTATGAAGAAATTACTAATTATTTTAACTAACATCCATATATCAACTGTTAGTACAAAAGTTCCCAAACTGTTATCTGTGGATCTCTGTTACGTTTAATGTTAAAAATTTCATGAAGCTGTAGAGTAAAATGTAGATTTTTAATTTGCAATTTCAATGACATATATCTGTTAACGGAGAAATAAAATTGGGAAAATAAGTTAATACATTTTTTTTTTTTTTTTTCTCTAGACAGACTTTAAAAAGCTATGAAAAAAATTAATTTTATATTATCAGAATCTTGGCAGTGAAAACATTTGGGAACCCCACTGTACTGATGTTGTACAACACAGATACTTGTATGTAAAAATTCCAGTTAGAGATTGGATTTTATGTTTTCATCATTAATGTCACATTGTTGCTTACAACCTAGAAGGTTTTTTTGTTAAGTTTAATGTTATTAAGAGCCATGTTAACATTTTTTTTTGTTTATCATTATTTGTCATACTGCATTTCTTGTGATTTGGAAGAACCTAATAAGTAAACTTAACTTCATTTGATAGAAATGTGAAGTAAACTTGTTTTATTTGTTTAGGATAAGCTGACTTGTTAGATCTGTGAAGCGTTTTTTTTTTTTTTTTTTTTTTTTTTTTTTGAAAGAGAAGTTGTCCATAATTTGTGAAAATTCTATAATAATAATTGTAATTTTAAGTCAGAATGTATTATTATTAGAATTATTATTATTATTCTCCTTTTTAATAAAAACAGAACAAAATATTTACTGTAGCATTTAGGTCTAATATTAAACTATTTTTTATTTATTTATTATTTATTATTATTATTATTATTATTATTATTATTATTATTATTATTATTATTATTTATTATTATTATTTCTCTCTCAGGTCCCAAGTAGAAATTTTCAAAATCAACAAACAAATGGTTGTTTGCATATATTATTACTTGTTAAATTGGAGAAGTAAAACTTAAAATACCCATCTAATTAAATTGTTTTCCATATTTCAAATTATTAGGTTCATCCACATCATGTTATATATACATATATATATATATATATATATAAATCTCAGAATGGTCTCTTCCAGTATTGTGTCTTGTTGAAAACATACATCATGTTCATTCTTGTTATTCATAAAAATCGTCATTGTGTACAGTTGTAAAAGAAAAATATGTCACAAGGAGTAAGAAATGGTAATTACTGTTGAAATTTAATAACACTGTGTTCATGTAGGGATAATGAACAACATTTCAAATATCCCAGAAATTATGTGTAGTTCTGAACTGATTAGAGGAATTTATTTAATTATTATTATTATTTTTATTGTTATTGTTATTGTTATTGTTATTATTATTATTATTATTATTATTATTATTATTATTATTATTATTATTATTATTATTATTATTATTATTATTTATTTATTTATTTATTTATTTTTATTTCCTTTTCTCCAAACTACCTATTTAACAGTCTTACTTTTTTCTTCTTTTTTTTCTGTCTTTTCCTGTTTGTCTCTGTTATTGTATGGTTATTCTTAAAAACGCATTTGAAGGCAATAATATTAATATGCACTGAGAATTATTACCAGATATATCTTTTTTTCCTACTTGTTAATCAAATGTGACCTTTATTTTTTTTTCTCTCTCTGTGTGTGTGTGTGTGTTTGTGCGTGTGTGTGTGTGTGTGTGTGTGTGTGTCTTTTGTTTGGAATGAACTAAATGTAGAGAACATTGATTTATCTTGTTTGGGATTATCTAGAGATTAACTTTTATTTATATTTCTCGGGATACATTAAACGACCAGCAATTGGTTATAAACAAAAAAAACAAATTCTAGATTGGTGATTAGAGGTGGTATTATGTATAAAAGACATCTCTCTTTATCTATCTTTCTTTCTTTTTTTTTCTTTCTTTAAAGTGTTCATTGATCTATTGGACATAAAATATATTTATGACTGTACATAGTGTAAGTAACATCAGAAGAATAAATTTTTACAACATCATAATATTTTTGTTTACTTCATATTTTATGTCTTCGTCACTTAAGAAATAACCGCCAGAAAATCTAAAAATGCGACGTTTCCAGTGGCATTTTACCGATTACTTTTCTTGAAATCACATACATGATGTATTTGTTATAATTTCAAAACTTTTTACATTGCAAACTTAGATTATAGAAAGTGCGTTATTTGAATATTGGTCAAAAATCTTCAAAATGAAGTAAGTGGTGTTATTTTATATGTAAAATTATAAAACTTAAAATCTGAAGAATTAAAGATAAACAGTTAATTATTTATCGATGAGTTGTTGGATCTAGGAAACTACTGTTAACTTCTGAACAATTTCTGTAAAGAAAAGCTACTAGGGTATGCATGAAATTCATATATTTTGGTTTCACAGCAAAGAGCCAGTGTATTATTATTTTTTTCTTCCTAAGGTTACAAACGTTGCTTTGTCGAAGCTGTATGAAAAACAAATTAATCACCGTGGCTGTGGTCGTATGATCGCCATCAGTTTTCTATTTTCGTCATATTTTTGTCACGTGTGATATATTTTCGCTGAATGCCTTTTTAAAACGACTTCATTTAAATGTCGGAACTTGACCCATTCCTCTTTTATAGGTTGTACCCAAAATAGATTATCTATTAACCAAAATAGATTTCCGATCAGTCTAGATTAACGCTAACAAAAGCTTATAGCAATAAGCACCGTGACGAGGCGTATAGGGTAGCCAACTGGAAAAAGAAATACAGCACAGAGATCATATTTTTGCCAAGCCCAAACTTGGCTTCGATCCAGTCATGTATTTATTGTCATAAAGCACCACACCATTTTATTTTTAACCATGTAAGAAAACAGGATAGTGCGTTTTGTGAAATATCAATAGATAATGGACAGCACCTCAATATAAAGAAGATTTTTGAACCTCTTCGTTATACTTTAAAACTACTCTCCAGCGGCGACCAGTCAAGAATTATTAATATTTCTTGGGATCAAATTTACCTGCTTCGACTTTTACATTTTAAAGGTCATTCACTCATTGACAGTTTATTTTGGAAATAAGAAGAAAACTGTGTTAAAAACATTCCAATACAGAGGATGGCATCGGAGTTCTACAAACAAGCTCTTCGCTCTTACGAAATGGATTTACAACTGAATTTTGAATACGACAGTTCGTCGACAGCTGACAGTTATTTCTGTAATTCTGAGGACTTCGCAATCGGTTTTCAAAGACGTGAATCTTTGACGACAAAAGAATCAGACTTGTCCACTTGCAGTGCTTGTAGCAGTTCGCGTAGCAGCATCACAGACAGCATCACAGACATCAGCACTCTCAGGAATGGAATGTCACAACGACAACAGCGTCACGTAAAATGGGCAGATGAATGCCAGCAAAACATCAAACAGGTCAAAAAGAGTTCAAGACCAAATTTCGCTAAACCACTGAAAAGATCCATTCTCAAAGTTCATTAACTTTAAAACATTATTTATATTTGTATTTTAAATGGGCAAGTGCTATTATTATTATTATTATTATTATTATTATTATTGTCTGTTTTCTACTAGAGAATGTTTAGTTTGTTATAAAGAACAGACATTTTGAATTTATGTTGTGTAGTAAGATATATCACATTTAAAGCAATATCAAAATACAGAGAAAAAACATCTGGAACGAAGTAAAATATCGCAAAGAGAAAATCCAGAAGGAACTGTTAATCTGTGTAATAATATCACTTGACAAACATTCGAGGAGATGATCCAAAAGTTTTGCAAATCATTTCATTATTTTAGAACATTCTTTGTTTCTAACGCAACTGACATATATTCAAAATGCAAAGAAGACAATCGTACGTGTATAATTTATTATTTTTATGTCACATGATTCTTTTCTTTTTTTCTTTTTTTACAAATTTATACTTTAATACTGATTAAATTATTATAATGAAATCACTGGTTACTTTGTTTTTCATTAATGACAAATAAGTAATACATAATTTATTATTATATTTGTTGTTTTTTATTTATTTATTTATTATTATTATTAGTAGTAGTAGTAGTGGTGGTGGTGGTAGTAGTAGTAATAATACTGTTGCTGTTATTACCTATTTATTAATAACAAGAATTTCATCTGTATTAAGTCTCGTAAGCAAAAAGCTATTGTAAGTTTTTTCATTTGTTTTCTTTCTTCTTTATAAACATATATTGTTTATTATTATTATTATTATTATTTATTATGTTGTTTTTTATTTATTTATTTATTTATTTATTTATTATTTTTTATTTATTATTAATTTTTTTTAATATATGTTTCAGTAATATAATACAGAAAACAAGACATACTAGGAAAAAGAATATGAAAAATAATTAAATAAATAATGTTGGTCATGCAATGTATAGAAACAAATTCTTTGTTGATATAAACATAAAGAGATCAGTGATTTGAAATATGTTAATTGCAATAACGTGTTAGTTTCGAGGGAAAAACTGGTTTAATAGGGTCATTATCGGTCTGGTTTATTGCATCAGCAGTTCTATTGAACTGTAATGGGTTCTTAAATATATATATATATATATATATATATAAAAGTTATTTTTAACTGAAATTTAACGATGATAGGACAAATATAAATTGTTTTCGGCATACGTCAAGTATAAAGTTTGAAATTATTATTATTGTATTTGTTGTCGTTGTTCTTTCTATTATTATTAATTTATTCCGAGATACGGATTTTTATATTCAATTCATGGCACAAATAATCTTGAAGTATTTAACGTTTTGAGGTGTCATTTATTCGTTTCTTTACCATTTTTTCTTTGGTTTTCCTTTTTATTTATTTATTTACCATTATTATTTAATTTAAAAAAAAAAAAAAAAATTTAATATTATTTTATATTCCCAGAGTTTATGGCAAGAATGATAAATTAACTACAAAATTAAATCGTAAATTTAAAGTATAATTCCTTGTATTAGTCTCTAAATCACATACACTGCAGTTTAAGTTCAGCGTTTATTTAAGGCAGACAACACGAGAATTCACGAGGATGGAACCATAATGGTGACTAAGAGATGTGCTTTAAAACGTGTAAAATTAACTCACATAGATTAGTAGATCAAAACAAAAATCTAATTAAAAAAATAAAAAAATAAAAGTTGATTGAAGCCTAAATACCGAGCACAATATCGCAGAGCAGGAGAACAGAAATATGACTTAATATAAATTATTATATAAAAAATATAATGTTTTTTGCGCTTTTCTTTCTGTCGTTAATGACAATTGTTATTACTACTCATTAAAAATATCAAAAATGCTGGTCGCTTTAAACATTTTTTTTTTATAAAAATCAGTTTTAATTAGTTTTGTTTTGAATAATTATGTTGATGTATACTGAAAAAATTAATGGAGTTACAATGAAACTTTTCACTAATAAATTTGAAAATTAACTACTGAAGTTATTCCACTATTTAATTTTAAAATACTTTTTATAAAATGTCACATAACAATGTAATCTCCACGCACAGATTAACACAATGATTTTACTCCTTACAAAATTTTGAAAAACTAAAGATTAATCCCAGAAGTGAGCCATAATGGCACACACTTGCAAAAAATCTATTATATATGCTGTTCAGTTATATAATATTGACCAAAATGACTACATAATCCCAGTATTACCGTGTTAATATCCGCTAAAGATTCAACAACCTGCCTTGAGTTCGTTGTTGTATGTTTATGCACGCATGAGTAAACAATAGCAACCCTTCAGTTGACACTAATGAAACGATTATATCCAGTGGCGAACAGGTCAGAATAATTCCACATTAGCTTGTCAGCTGTTAGCCTGGAGAATAAATGAAGTTCATGGATAATCATAATACTTTACTAATACGTATGTGTTGGTGTTCTGAAGTAAAGTAATATCTCGTATTGGTTTTTCTGCCAGAGCGTACCAGAGAGCTTGAGAAATGATGTATGCCTGCTATATAATGAACCATGCAATAATATATCTTTAGATTATATTTGTTTGTTATTTATTTTGTTTATTATATTTATTTAATAGTTTACTTGTTTGTTTGTTTGTTTGTTATATTGTTTGTTCAGTTATTTATTGTGTTGTATTGCTATCATTATTTTTGTAGATTTTGGTTCGATTATTTATTTATTTATCTTTAATTTTTTTTTTGTAGTCTGCCTCCGGATGCCATACGTTTGAATCTCGTCAGCAACATCTGACTGGATTCACGTTCATAAATACTGTCTGTGAGCAGTCAAATCACGCGTACTTGAAACAATACATACATACATACATATATATACATATATGTACACCCATATATCTACAACAAAAGATCCATTCACATATAGATGTATATAGACCCACCCTCTCTCTCTCTCTCTCTCTCTCTCTCTCTCTCTCTCTCTCTCTCTCTCTCTCTCTCTCTCTCTCTCTCTCTCTCTCTCTTATTGTACACATATGCATATATATATATATGGTTATCGATCGAAATAGAGTGGTTTCCTTACATATCTATTTACAAGCAATGATTTCTTATTTATGTCAAATATCTTTTTATTATTTCTCAACACTTTTCACTTACCTCAATTTGTAAAATCTATAAACGTGATGGAAATGAAAGTGAAAACGAAAATACAGATTCTAAACACTGACGCGTTTTATTTACGTAAATAAATAATCGATACGTCTCTCTGAAAATTCTGTCACGTTTTTTAACGATTACATCTCTAGCGTTTATTCAAGACGTAGGTAAATAAAACCTATGGAAACTAAACAAAAATAAGTTTTAAAAACTTTATGAAATTTTTCATGAAAGAATTTTAGTACCAACAGTAGTAGTAACAGTAGTAATAGTGTTAAAAATAATAGAGTTAGTAATAGTAGTATAAGTAGCAGTAGCAGACAAAGTAATAATAGTAGTAAAATATACAAACAAAAGTACTAATAGTAGAAGTCATAGTAGGAGAAGGAATAGTAGTTAGAGTAATAATAGTAGGGGTAGCTGTAATAGTGATAGTAGTAGTAGCAGTGACAGCGGTAGCAGTAGTTGTTGTTGTTTTATTGGCACTAATAATATCAGATGTAAGAAGAAAACGAAGAAGAAGAAGAGCAATAACATCAATAATAATAATAATAATAATAATAATAATAATAATAATAATAATAATAATAGCCAAGTATGAGTAAGAAAAAGAAGAAGAAAAAAAAGAATACGACAAATCCAAGAAGAGAAAATGTTCATCAGCAGCAGCAACCACCACAATAATAATAATAATGTTTGATGATGAAACGAAAGATAGATATAGAAAAGAATTAATTAAAAAGAAATAATAATAATAAGAAGAAGAAGAAGAAGAAGAAGAAGAAGAAACGAAATAAGAAGAAAAAGACGGAAAAATGAAAGAAAACAAAAGGAAAACACGGTAAAATAAAATAAAAAAATACTGAGACCCTGCTCTGTTGTATCTGTACCTTTGTATATCAACAATCACATGTTCAATGACTGTCAAACCAAAACGTACCATTAAAATACATATTAGAAACTTTTCTTTCTTGAAAATACAGATCACTTCACAAACCGAACGTTCTCTTTCTACATTTTGAAACAAGTTAATTTTACTGCACCAAATTAATATTAATTTTGTTGTCCATAGTATTTATTTTCAGCGCAATAAAATTTATAGCTTAGCTGTTAGAGTGCTTGTTTTTAAACATACTTAAATTAAACAGCTTAGCATTTTGGTTAGTTGGTTATACCCAAAATAAATATGGCCTTTCACGACAATGATAATATTCCAATTAGATGTAACAAGTTACTGCATAAGTAAAAAAAAAGTATTTTAAAAAATACGAAATAAAATTTGCCCGAAAGTCGTTACTACGGCTATAACTAATTACGCGAACGTCTTGACTACCAGTGAAAGAAAACGCCAATTCAGAAAACCTCTATGATGATAGCTGAAAACATTCTAATGACGTAAATAAAATGTACACAATTAGAAATTTTAATTTTTCATTAATTTCTTTTCATTGGCATTGTGGGATTTCTTTGATCTAAAAATGTTAATCTCCTTATTTTCATTAATAATAAAAATTCACTCTTAATTGATGAATGCTATTTTGTAATTAGCTAATATTATTATGTTTGCACCTATTTGGTATATATAGTCCCATTTATCACAAGGATAGACAGAGAATCATTTCCTGGCTTACTGCTGCATAGTCCACCAACACACACAGAGAAAAAGAAAGAAAATTTGAAACAATACAATTTTAGTGTATGATATCCCTTATTATAGTGTCCGTAATTAAAGCCAAATGAAATGAATATATGTATGTATACATGTATGTATAATTATAATCTAAAACAAATACGATTTAAAATAAAATAAATTCATTATTTTCAGAATCTAAAATTCGATCATCAGGATTAGAAGTCTGGATACAACATGTACCTCACCATGCTGAAGATTCTGGCGTTTTTCTTAGGTAAGTCAGAAGTACCACTTGGCACATATACTCTCTCTCTCTCTCTCTCTCTCTCTCTCTCTCTCTCTCTCTTCTCTCTCTCTCTCTTCTCTCTCTCTCTCTCTCTCTCTCTCTCTATATATTCACACACACACACACACACACACATACACACACACACACACAGGCACAAATACTCTCAGTAAGCTTATAGCAAAAGCAATACTTTACTACAATTCACTTGTTTAATTAGTACTTTCTTCTTATTAATATTTTTTTTTCAGAACATTCATTCTCTGTCCATGAAACGATTTTCTCTAAATGTTTGTCGATAAACATGACGTATCAAAATAACTGTTTTTTTTTTTTTCATTTTCTTCATCTTCTTCCTCTTCTTTATCTTTATTATTTTATTTCGATCTTTGTACTTTGATTTATACTTTTTTTTCTCACAAATGTGCATATGTGTATATGAAGATTTGGGAAAAACTATATGTATCTATTTATTATTATTATTGCTTTTTTGCATTTTAGTTGTCAGTGAATTCGCCGAAGGATGCACAAAGTACGACGCCTCAGACAGACTTTCAGCGACTCTTCAGAATGGGGTTACCCCAAAATGGAACAGATATAACATGGGAAAACTGCTACATTTGTCTACTGGCGAGCGACTGTCTTCCGTAGAGATGGTGAGAACAGCTCAAGGACGCTATAAGAAGAAGATGAAGGAAACATATTTAGGTTACGATGTTATTGGATTTGGTGTAGAGGCTGACATGGACCCACATTCTGGATACACAGGAATAGTAAGCGGAGAAATCATCATTGGAATAGAAAGTGACATTAAGAACAGAACGTCGTGCATCCAGTCCAATGAAACAATACTCGAGGTAGCTTTAATGGACTCTGGTCTATCGTCCAAGGATATCAGCGTTTCTGAGGAGAAGTGTAAGCGAAAGATTTACTTGAAAAACGATCATGACGCAGTATGGGTGTATGAGGTTGAATTCCTGTATGTAACTGAGACCGCTGTCAGTCGGCCATTTTACATCATTGATGCCTGTGACTTAACCATCTTTATGAAGTTTGATAGGGTAAACAACATGACCTCGAATATGAATAACTTCTTAAGAGCGCTGGAAGCTCAGGAGAACTGCGATCCAAAAACAACGACTACAACACCACCAACAACAACACCACCAACAACACCAACATCACCTACAACAACACCAACACCACCTACCCCAAAGCCAGTTCCCGACAAAGACTGCGATGAAAACTCTAAAACGACAACATCACCACCAGAAGTGAAATGTACGTCTCCAGCCAAAGGAGTAGGAGGAAATCTGAAAACGGGAAAATACAATTATGGAGTTCCACCCAGATGCATTAATCCCACTGTTAAAAGAAACCTTTGTATTCTTGAAACAGAACATGTTAAGGTAATAGATCTGAAACAGTCTCGCACAAGATCAAACAGAAGTCCTGCCGCAAATTTTACCTGCAGTAAAGGTTATAGCGATGAAATTAACGGAGCATTTTCTCCTGTGATGGATGCATTTTACTTTGGCTACACAACAGTACAAGCAATCAAAGAATGGTACAAAATTAATCCTTTAGGATTCAAGCCAATCATGTACGTTCATTATGGGAAACAATATGAAAATGCTTTTGGGATGGCAAAAGTCTGACATTTGGAGATGGTAAGAATTTCTTCTATCCTCTTGTAAGTCTTGATGTAGTTGCGCACGAACTTGGACATGGAATCACAACAAGATTTTCCAATCTCTTCTACTCTGGTCAGTCTGGAGGAATCAACGAAGCTTTCTCTGACATCACTGGAGAACTTGTCGAAGCCTATGCTCTCTCTAATGACTGGTATGTAGGTTTTGAACTCCGCAAAGACCCAAAGAAAGCCCTGAGATATTTTGAGGACCCAACTAAAGACGGACGATCCATAAAACACATCACAAAATACAGGTCAGGACTGAACGTACATCACAGCAGCGGTCTTTTCAATCACGCTTTTTATCAGCTGGTCCAGATTCAAAATATGCCCATGAAGGAAGCCTACCATTGTTTCATCCAGGCTAATCAGATATACTGGAAGGAAAGATCAAATTTTGAAGAAGGCGCCTGCGGTGTCCTGAGATCTGCCCACGACCTTGGCTACAATTCTTACTTAACCGAAATTAAAGCAGCCTTTGCTGTCGTAGGTATTAAAATGGAGAAATGTCAAGAAAACACTTTCATGGAAACCCTGAAAGATGGAACCACAATACGTCGTCTGATTGTGTCCGCTGAACAAAATCCAATGTTTCTCCTTGACCCACCAACCACTAAAACGTCTGTCACCATCAAAGCCATAAGTGTTTACAGAAAGCCAATAAATATCGAACTAGGAACCGAGATGGATGGCCCATACGTCGCCTCAAGTCAAAATACTCTAAAGTATGATCTTAGTGATTCATCTTCTCCACTCTACCTACGTTTTTCAGCAGATGAGTACAACAGCAGAGTCTACATGTCTATCAGATACACTTAGCTTTATCTTTGTAAAGCCTTTCCTAAATACTATTTAGTGATTCTTAATTTCTTGTTAGGAAATAAATTTTCTATATAAAATGTTTTCAATTGTTTTGTCATTTGTTTTAGTATGAGTTTTAACGTGAATAGTCGTCTCTTCAGAATAAGATTTAATTTTATTACGATAGCTTTGTTTAATATGGAAAAAAAAATATCCATTTGTATAAAATATGTGAATGAAATAAAATGAAAATATCCTTTCTTACACTTTTGGAACTTTACAGTTCTATGATGAAAAGATTTTATAACAATATACTGTAATCACTGAGAACGACCTTCCTCCAAAACAATCTCTGCCTGCAACATATAACGAAAATAACTCTCTCTCTCTCTCTCTCTCTCTCTCTCTCTCTCTCTCTCTCTCTCTCTCTCTCTCTCTCTCTCTCTCATCACTGCTTTGTATTTATCTTATGATGTTTTGTTTTTAAACAAATTAATAAAGTTAAAAGGTTAAATAAAATAAAATTTAAAATGAACATAAAAATAACTAAGTAAATAATAAATAAATAAATAAATAAATAAATAAATAAATAAATTAATAATAATAATAATAATAATCATAATAATAATAATAATAATAATAATATAATAATAATGAATAAAGAAAGAATGTGGTGATATACTCAAAAATGACTTTGAAGATGTTTCTTCTTCGACACCAATGCCATCACTTTTTTTAAATTAATATATTTTTTATGATTTTATTGCTATTTTTTTTAAAAAACATTTTTATTGTTTTGTTATAGCTCAACGTAAAGGTTTTCATTTTTATTTTATAATATATTTTAAAATACCATGTAAGATGTTTCTTCTTCGACACCAATGCCATCTCTCTCTCTCTCTTATTATACACATATGCATATAATGATATATATATGGTTATCGATCGAAATACAGTGGTTTCTTTACACATATATTTACAAGCAATGATTTCTTATTTATGTCAAATATTTTATTATTATTTCTCAACACTTTTCATATCTTCCATTTATTTATTTTCTTTTATTATAGAAACTTACCTCAATTTGTAAAATCTATAAACGTGATGGAAATGAAAGTGAAAACGAAAATACAGATTCTAAAGACTGACGCGTTTTATTTACGTAAATAAATAATCGATACGTCTCTCTGAAAATTCTGTCACGTTTTTTAACGATTACATCTCCAGCGTTTATTCCAGACGTAGGTAAATAAAACCTATGGAAACTAAACATAAACAAGTTTTAAAAAAATTATGAAATTGTTCAAACAGTAGTAGTAACAGTAGTAATAGTGTTAAAAGTAGTAGAGTTAGTAATAGTAGCATAAGTAGCAAATGCAGACAAAGTAATAATAGTAGTAAAATATACAAACAAAAGTACTAATAGTAGAAGTCATAGTAGGAGAAGGAATAGTAGTTAGAGTAATAATAGTAGGGGTAGCTGTAATAGTGATAGTAGTAGTAGCAGTGACAGCGGTAGTAGTAGTTGTTGTTGTTTTATTGGCACTAATAATATCAGATGTAAGAAGAAAACGAAGAAGAAAAGCAACAACATCAGTAATAATAATAATAATAATAATAATAATAATAATAATAATAATCATAATCATAATCATAATCATAATAATAATAATAATAATAATAATAATAATAATAATAATAGCCAAGTATGAGTAAGAAAAAGAAGAAGAAAATGAATACGACAAATCCAAGAAGAGAAAATGTTCATCATCATCAGCAGCAGCAGCAGCAACAACAACAATAATAACAATAATGTTTGATCATGAAAAGAAAGATAGATATTAATTTTGTTAATATTGTTGCATCTGTGGTCGTTGAAATAATAAAATAAGTACAAAATAACAAGAAATGAAACAAGGAAATAAAGGAAATTAAAGAAAAAGAATGAATAATACACACACAGAAAAAAGAATTAATTGATAAGAAATAATAATAATAATAAGAAGAAGAAGAAGAAGAAGAAGAAGAAGAAGAAGAAACGAAATAAGAAGAAAAAGACGGAAAAATGAAAGAAAACAAAAGGAAAACACAGTAAAATAAAATAAAAAAATACTGAGACCCTGCTCTGTTGTATCTGTACCTTGTAAACCATCTATATCAACAATCACATGTTCAAAGACTGTCAAACCAAAACGTACCATTAAAATACATATTAGAAAAAAAAATATTTTTTTTTTGAAAATACAGATCACTTCACAAACCGAACGTTCTCTTTCTACATTTTGAAACAAGTTAATTTTACTGCACCAAATTAATATTAATTTTGTTGTCCATAGTATTTATTTTCAGCGCACTAAAATTTATAGCTTAGCTATTAGAGTGCTTGTTTTTAAACATACTTAAGTTAAACAGCTTAGCATTTTGGTTAGTTGGTTATGCCCAAAATAAATATGGCCTTTCACGACAATGATAATATTCCAATTAGATGTAACAAGTTACTGCATAAGTAAACAAAAAAGTATTTTAAAAAATACGAAATAAAATTTGCCCGAAAGTCGTTACTACGGCTATAACTAATTACGCGAACGTCTTGACTACCAGTGAAAGAAAACGCCAATTCAGAAAACCTCTATGATGATAGCTGAAAACATTCTAATGACGTAAATAAAATGTACACAATTAGAAATTTTAATTCTTCGTTAATTTATTTTCATTGGCATTGTGGGATTTCTTTGATCTAAAAATGTTAATCTCCTTATTTTCATTAATAATAAAAATTCACTCTTAATTGATGAATGCTATTTTGTAATTAGCTAATATTATTATGTTTGCACTATTTGGTATATATAGTCCCATTTATCACAAGGAAAGACAGAGAATCATTTCCTGGCCTACTGCTGCATAGTTCACCAACACACACAGAGAAAAAGAAAGAAAACTTGAAACAAATATCGTCACAGGTATGTGTGTTATTTTTATATTTGCTTCATTTTACTTTACTTTATCTTATTATTATTATTTTTTAAACGATCCAAAGGAAATATCTTTAAAGTATTTGAATACGTTCGAAAATAAAAGATGCCTAAATTATTAAATATTTTAAGTAATTATTTTCAAAAACTGCATTCGGGAAAATTTGGAAGCTAAATTAAACATTTTAATAAACCCATGAGTAGGCATTTTCTTAGTCAAAACACATACAAATAAGAGTTGAAAAATAATATCAAGAATATTGTATGATTTTAAAATAATTGAAAGATATTGCCTCGGTCTAAGTTTTGGATTGCACAAATTAAGCAATTTTATTGATATTTCAGAGTATTCCTACTTATAGGAAATTATAAAATTATAGTTTGATACCGCAAGCATTATAAAATGCAAACATAACAGATTATATACATAATTATTTCCTAAAACAGTTTTGATTAATCTGAAGTTAGAAAAACATTTCCGTTTTTCAAATCAAAACAATACAATTTTAGTGTATGATATCCCTTATTTTAGTGTCCGTAATTAAAGCCAAATGAAATGAATATATGTATGTATACATGTATGTATAATTATAATCTAAAACAAATACGATTTAAAATAAAATAAATTCATTATTTTCAGAATCTAAAATTCGATCCATCAGGATTAGAAGTCTGGATACAACATGTACCTCACCATGATAAAGATTCTGGCGTTTTTCTTAGGTAAGTCAGAAGTACCACTTGGCACATATACTCTCTCTCTCTCTCTCTCTCTCTCTCTCTCTCTCTCTCTCTCTCTCTCTCTCTCTCTCTCTCTCTCTCTCTCTCTCTCTCTCTCTATATATATATATATATATATACACACACATACAAATATGAGTCAAAACACATACAAATATGAGTATATATATACCGATAAATATGACGTATCAAAATAACTTTTTTGTTTTCTTTTTTTCATTTCTTCATCTTCTTCGTCTTCATCTTTATTATTTTATTTCGATCTTTGTACTTTGATTTATACTTTTTTTTCACAAATGTGCATATGTGTATATGTACATTTGGGAAAAAAACTACATGTATGTATGTATGTATTATTATTATTATTGCTTTTTTGCATTTTAGTTGTCAGTGAACTCGCCGAAGGATGCACAAAATACGACGCCTCAGACAGACTTTCGGCGACTCTTCAGAATGGGGCTACCCCAAAATGGAACAGATATAACATGGGAAAACTGCTACATTTGTCTACTGGCGAGCGACTGTCTTCCGTAGAGATGGTGAGGACAGCTCAAGGACGCTATAAGAAGAAGATGAAGGAAACATATTTAGGTTACGATGTTATTGGATTTGGTGTAGAGGCTGACATGGACCCACATTCTGGATACACAGGAATAGTAAGCGGAGAAATCATCATTGGAATAGAAAGTGACATTAAGAACAGAACGTCGTGCATCCAGTCCAATGAAACGATACTCGAGGTAGCATTAATGGACTCTGGTCTATCGTCCAAGGATATCAGCGTTTCAGAGGAGAAGTGTAAGCGAAAGATTTACTTGAAAAACGATCATGACGCAGTATGGGTGTATGAGGTTGAATTCCTGTATGTAACCGAGACCGCTGTCAGTCGGCCATTTTACATCATTGATGCCTGTGACTTAACCATCTTTATGAAGTTTGATAGGGTAAATAACATGACCTCGAATATGAATAACTTCTTAAGAGCGCTGGAAGCTCAGGAGAACTGCGATCCAAAAACAACGACTACATCACCACCAACAACGACTACAACACCACCAACAACACCAACATCACCTACAACAACACCAACACCACCTACCCCAAAACCGGTTCCCGACAAAGACTGCGATGAAAACTCTAAAACGACAACATCACCACCAGAAGTGAAATGTACGTCTCCAGCCAAAGGAGTAGGAGGGAATCTGAAAACGGGAAAATACAATTATGGAGTTCCACCCAGATGCATTAATCCCACTGTTAAAAGAAACCTTTGTATTCTTGAAACAGAACATGTTAAGGTAATAGATCTGAAACAGTCTCGCACAAGATCAAACAGAAGTCCTGCCGCAAATTTTACCTGCAGTAAAGGTTATAGCGATGAAATTAACGGAGCATTTTCTCCTGTGATGGATGCATTTTACTTTGGCTACACAACAGTACAAGCAATCAAAGAATGGTACAAAATTAATCCTTTAGGATTCAAGCCAATCATGTACGTTCATTATGGGAAACAATATGAAAATGCTTTTTGGGATGGCAAAAGTCTGACATTTGGAGATGGTAAGAATTTCTTCTATCCTCTTGTAAGTCTTGATGTAGTTGCGCACGAACTTGGACATGGAATCACAACAAGATTTTCCAATCTCTTCTACTCTGGTCAGTCTGGAGGAATCAACGAAGCTTTCTCTGACATCACTGGAGAACTTGTCGAAGCCTATGCTCTCTCTAATGACTGGTATGTAGGTTTTGAACTCCGCAAAGACCCAAAGAAAGCCCTGAGATATTTTGAGGACCCAACTAAAGACGGACGATCCATAAAACACATCACAAAATACAGGTCAGGACTGAACGTACATCACAGCAGCGGTCTTTTCAATCACGCTTTTTATCAGCTGGTCCAGATTCAAAATATGCCCATGAAGGAAGCCTACCATTGTTTCATCCAGGCTAATCAGATATACTGGAAGGAAAGATCAAATTTTGAAGAAGGCGCCTGCGGTGTCCTGAGATCTGCCCACGACCTTGGCTACAATTCTTACTTAACCGAAATTAAAACAGCCTTTGCTGTCGTAGGTATAAAAATGGAGAAATGTCAAGAAGACACTTTCATGGAAACCCTGAAAGATGGAACCACAATACGTCGTCTGATTGTGTCCGCTGAACAAAATCCAATGTTTCTCCTTGACCCTCCAACCACTAAAACGTCTGTCACCATCAAAGCCATAAGTGTATACAGAAAGCCAATAAATATCGAACTAGGAACCGAGATGGATGGCCCATACGTCGCCTCAAGTCAAAATACTCTAAAGTATGATCTTAGTGATTCATCTTCTCCACTCTACCTACGTTTTTCAGCAGATGAGTACAACAGCAGAGTCTACATGTCTATCAGATACACTTAGCTTTATCTCTTGTAAAGCCTTTACTAAATACTATTTAGTGATTCTTAATTTCTTGTTAGGAAATAAATTTTCTATATAAAATATTTTCAATTGTTTTGTCATTTGTTTTAGTATGAGTTTTAACGTGAATAGTCGTCTCTTCAGAATAAGATTTAATTTTATTACGATAGCTTTGTTTAATATGGAAAAAAAAATATCCATTTGTATAAAATATGTGAATGAAATAATATGAAAATATCCTTTCTTACACTTTTGGAACTTTACAGTTCTATGATGAAAATATTTTATAACAATATACTGTAATCACTGAGAACGACCTTCCTCCAGAACAGTCACTGCCTGCATCTCTGCCTGCAACATATAACGAAAATAACTCTCTCTCTCTCTCTCTCTCTCTCTCTCTCTCTCTCTCTCTCTCTCTCTCTCTCTCTCTCTCTCTCTCTCTCTCTCTCTCTCTCTCTCTCTCTCTCTCTCTCTCATCACTGCTTTATATTTATTTTAAGATTTTTGTTTTTAAACAAATTAATAAAATAAAAGGTTAAATAAAATAAAATTTAAGATGAACATAAAAATAAGTAAGTAAATAATAAATTAATTAATTAATTAATAATAATAATAATAAAAATAATAATAATAATTATATAATAATGAATAAAGAAAGAATGTGGTGATAAATTGAAATATGACACCAATGCTATCACTTTTTTTTTTAATTAATATATTTTTTATAATTTTATTGTTATTTTATTATTATTATTTTTTTTTTTTATTGTTTTGTTATAGCTCAACGTAAAGGTTTTCATTTTTATTTTATAATATATTTTAAAATACCACTAAATAATAATAATAATAAAAAATACTCTTAGTATTAATGACTATGTAACACTTTAAGAGATTTTCCACTTGTGATAGATAGTTCAAAATCTTTAAGGATATAACTAATAAATTTAACCTGTGTTTTATTGAAACTAATATTTATATATTTATTTTTAGTTTGCAAAATGAATCTAATAAGAGAGAGAGAGAGAGAGAGAGAGAGAGAGAGAGAGAGAGAGAGAGAGAGAGAGAGAGAGAGAGAGAGAGAGAGAGATTTGCTTACCAAACAGTGCCTTCCCATATCATTAAACTATTTCGTGACAGTCTTAAAGAAAACCTGATTTTAATATACTCAAAACCATATGAATAATATACTCTTCTATTAGCAACACGAGAGCCTTAATATACATTTATCTTCAAACGGCTCTGTAAAATATTAATCATCAAACATTAATAGAAATGGGAAAGGAAACAGATGTCTTATTTGTCATGAATCGGAAGGTCGCTACATCAGTGAGCCGCAATGCGCCGCGATGCGCCCCCTAATGGGGAATAAGAAAACAAACAACAAACAATTGTATTCAATTTTGTAAGCGCCTGTAATTCTCTTTGTAGTGCTAACTCATAGGGTGATAATGGTTTAATACGGACTGTTCGTTTCAGAGTCGATCTTTTCTTTTGCCTCCGGGATATCGGATGCTCCGTCTCCAGAACTTTGTCGCATTCATCAGCCCAGCGAACATGACTTTTATCTTTCGTTGGTTGATGGTATTTTGACTGCCCTCGGGTCGTGTAGAATGTCTTTCCCAGATATGTCCCCATGAAACATTATCATGTGAACAACATGATGGCTTCACGACCAAGACTTTAATCAAAGTACTGCCAAAACGTTTTTCACTGAAAATTCTCCATCAAATACAAACATCAGCATTTTAATGAAGTTGTTTTCCATTTTTTTTTTTTTTTTTTTTTTTTTTTTTTAAAGAGTTTATGAATCAGTTTATTTCACAGTAACTTTTCAAATTTGTTTCCGTTTAACACAATATTTGTCAGTCAAACTATAATCAACAACTATAGACAAAACTTCTTTATGTTCCTGATCTCAGTATAATGAATTTTGAAAAATGTATAAAATGCACCTAACCTTTCAGAAGGATCCAACAACAGTTTCTTGTGTAGAATATTTGATTCACTAAAATATACTGGAGCACAAGCTTCACCTACGAGGAAAATGTGCTTAATACCTTTATATGTCGTTTACAATTAATCGTCGCTAAGGTGCACGTGAATATTTTAATGTCTTAATTCAAAGTAATCGAGGTAAATTTCCAAGCAACGAACCATTTAAATCAGTTGTTTGAAACTGTTACATATCTGTTAGTAGTATTCAAAATCTTACGATTAACCGATAGATGACCGGTAATACGATTAGAGAAATCCAGTTCATTTCGTTAATACCTATCACAAACTGCAAGTTATTTAACAAATTATTTTTTGTATGCGTTGAGGAGGCCAAACTTACGTAATAAATGTACCGAAATATTAATACAAAAAAAAAAAAAAAAAAAAAAAGTTAAAAAAATAAAACCAAAAAATTAATAATAATAATTAAAATATAATAAATAATAAAAATAAAAGAAGGAGATTTCAATATTGTAAATAAAAGACATTAGCAATTAATTTATTTTTATTTAGTATTAACTGGATTAAATTATTCATTTTCAAATTTCCTTCTGTCTTTATGCTAGCTGAACAT
>CM022670.1:33008437-33095937 GCA_012295275.1 Chrysomallon squamiferum | reverse complement strand
TTTGTTGTTATAATATTTTTATTTTTTAATTTTTTCCTCAGCATGCAAAAGTCGAATGCGTCTGGGCTGGTTTAAGACCTGTTAGACCAGCTGTCCGGCTGGAAGCAGAAAAAGACATACAAGAAATAAAACTGTCTGGGTATCAAAACATATCTGTTATTACTGTCTGTGTGTCTGTGTGTGTGTGTGTGTGTGTGTGGGTGTGTCTGTGTGTCTGTGTGTGTGTGTGTGTGTGTCTGTGTGGCTGTGTGTCTGTGTGTGTGTGTGTGTGTGTGTGTGTGGCTGTGTGTCTGTGTGTGTGTGTGAATTTATGTATAAATAAATTGATATTCAGATCAGAACATATTTATTTATTTTAAATACATAATAATATTCCCAAGAAAACATTTTTAAAAGGAGTTGTTTATTTTTATAGCTATATCCTGTTTAGCCAATAATAAATAGCAGGCATAGGCTAAAGGTCACTGTTAGAACATAATTTGTCTGAGGTTTGATTGGATTCAGTAACATGTTTATCAAAGGATACTATTGTATCTGCTTTCTTCTGGGAGGGAATATGTTTATAAAGATATATACTGCTGTTAAAAAAGAATAGTCTGATGCTTGATGGAAGTGAGTGTACCCTTATTATCTCATCTGTAACCATAGATTTAAAAGTATATTGAGTCTGTTGTGTTCAGTTAAAATTTAATTTTTCTTATATTTTTAATCTTCTTTTATTAAAGAGTTATCCCAAGAGGGAGATAATATATAACACTCAGCAGTGTGCCATTAAATATACTATTTCGTCCTTTGTAAGTAAATTGCCATTTGAATGTATGTGGTAAATTTATGTTTTTGTAAGCAAACAGTTGTTGAATGTATGTTGTAGTATGCACTGTTGTTTTTCAGATTGTTCACAACTATGGCCATGGAGGATCTGGTGTCACACTGCACTGGGGCTGTGCTCAACATGCTGCCCAGTTAGTCAGTGAATGTTTACATCAGCAGGGTCCTGTTTCCAGACTTTAAAACCACTGGTGTCACTGGTATTTAAATATTAACATAAAACATAAAAGAATAGTCTGATGTCAGTACTATCCAGTTCCAGAGAATATATCTAAATTATATGTAGTGCAGATTAGGGAAATTATTGTTACATATAATGTAACAGCAGCCACAGAACAGAATTATATTATTAAGCAGTTGATTGTAAATAAAAATGTAGGGTAGAGTGCAATTTATCGATATATTGTTCGGTAGTTAGTTTATGTTAAGAGATTAACATTGAGTTTTTGAGTTGTTTTATTTTAAATTATTCTTGTTAATCAGTATGAATATAATCATGATACTTGTTAAACACATTTGTTATTCCTTTTTTTTTAAGATCAGTTAAACTGTAACAGAATAATGTTTTTAAAACAATTTACAGCTTTTAATAATACATGTTTGATTTTACAAATCTATTTTCCTACATAAATATCAAGAAATAAAATTGAAATAAATATCAGGTTCATTGTATTCTGTTCTGGATACTAAAAGAACAACAAACAAGCTATTCCGCATCAAATATTTTAATTTCATCTTCATATAAATTTATCAAGAGAGGGATATTCTTCACTCTTGATATACATACGGATATTTTGATATAAACAGTAATGTACCATGCTTGCAAGCCACTGAATGGATGAAAATAACACTTCCTTGCAAAAACTACAGTGCAACACCATCTAGCTGTGTCATACATCAATTATCTAGACTAGATTCATTTTATATAACTGTAAAAAATACCAGCATTGTATCACACTTGAACTGCAATAAATATCCAAGGAAAATGTCTTACTTTCAAACTGCAGTTCATATTGATGATTATAATTTTTTTTTAAAAGAAAGAAAAAAAAAATACTTTTCAGTATGAAACTTGTATATAAATACATCAGTGTTCAAAGATTGACATGAAAACCTTATAAAATCTAATGTAAATAATGTAAACATGATTTTGTATTTATTTTTATATTTTATTTACTTATTTATTTTTAATCTTTCTAAAGAAATATAATACTAGTCAGGTAATGTTGCAGTAATGATGTTCAGTTGAATAGAGAAAAAAGTAAAAAAATAAAAATGAAAACTGCCTCTATCCCATGAATTAAATCTATCAAAATGGCAAATGAAAAAGCAGACACAAATAACGATCACTATGTGTATGAAATAATTAAATCAATACTAAACTACAATATATAAATACAATCTCTCACAAACCTGCACCAAAGGTATAGGGTGCAATAAAATCTATATTAAAATTAACAATACAACAACCAAATTAAATTAAAAATAAAGATTTAAACTGGTCAGTGTAACATAACAAAACAAATAAACTTAAATGTTTTAAATACAGTAAATAAATGAACTACATGTAAAATACAATACAATGAAAGTACAACGGTTGAAACAGAATTTCACACTGTATAAAACACTATTTAAAAAATAAGACGATTACAGTGTCTTCATTACAGCTAGAAGGCAGGAATAAAAGTTTTATGTCTAATAACATGTTTGAAAGACATGCTAAAAATATTTTCGTTCCTATGGTTGTTCCTACTTGCTTTAGTTGGTGCAAGTTGATAAAAAAGACTGATGTAAAAATGCTGATACATGACAAATCCAAAACCCAGACCCGACTTGGATAATTGGATTTGACATGGTTCAGATTTTAAATTCACACTATGCTTGTTTTGTTTTTGTTTTTTTTATGTCATGGAACATAATATTTGAAAAACAAGAAAAACAAAATCTTGTAACATATATATATATATATATAATAAATAAAACTTAAAAGAAAAAAAAAAAAAAAGATATATATTTAGCTTCAGAAATTTAAAGTTCTTTGAAGATTTATACCTTAATATTAATTTCAAAGGGTTTCCTTTTCTTTTTCTTTCTTTTCTTTCTTTCTTTGCTTAAAAAAAAAAAAAAAAAAAAAAAAAAAAGCCAGAAAAAAGCCAATAAAAATTGTTTATAAAACTTTCAGTTTTATCAAATCAAACAATTGTGTTCCAATCATGGTCTATAAATAACCCAGTACTTTTAGTTGACTGTAATAAATAAAAAAAATATTTTTGGTAGTAATCTAAATATTACTAACCAAAACACAGTTGGATTTGAATTCGATGAATAGACTGGTAGTTTAATGACAGTACTATACAAAGCAAAACTGGTGCATTGTTGTTGCAGTAGTTGTATCACTCTTTACTTCTGAGTGCAGTCGCCAACAGCACTTTGAAACTAACACAAACAAATGATGACAATAAATTATGCACACTTAACCTTTAAATATATTTGCACTTGATCTTTCATTTCAACCAAAACAATGAAAAATAGGCACACAAACCTTACACCATGTTTATTACAGCAAACACAACAAAATAAACAATACTGAAAACATGTTGAGCACCACATGATGGGGTGATATCTAACAAGTAATAAATAAAAAGCAACTGGTGTATAATGACTATAATAAAACTCTAAGGAATGTGGTAAAAAACATCACAAATGATGGATAAATAACAATACCAAATCTGTAGAAAGCAGATACCTGTGTTATTAATAAGTTACTATTCCTGTTGGTACGGGTGGCTGCTTTGTACAGTTTGGGTGTAACATATAAAAATAACAAAACGGTAAAGAAAAAAGAAATAAACACAAGGGATATGTTGAAAGCAAACAGCACAACCATGTTACTGCCCTATCTCTGATACACTGTTAAATATCTACACTGCATTAAATGCTCATGAGTAACTACACATTTGGAATGTAATGATGTTAAAGCATGGTTTCTATGGCTCTAAAAAATAAAAATGAATAAATTCAACTATTAAACTGAAGATTTAAAATTATTATAATTGTACATTATAATACAATGGATACATACATGTACATGTATAAATATATATACAAATATGCAAAGAAAATTTCATGTTTTGGTAATAACATAAACATTTTTAGTTAAAAACAATTAATTACTAAAAAAAATGGAGGCTTTAATTTTTTTTTTTTTTTTTTTTTTTTTCAAATGCTAAAATAATATAACTAATCAAATAATTCCATTAAATTAAAATTGTAACAGTATTTCAGGAAAATCACAATTAACCACATTATTAAGCACAGTACATTTGTGAACCAAAGCTTTAATACACTTCAAGATATTAGATATCACATTTATGCTGCCAATATAACAAGAATAGTATTTACACCACAACCTTTTAACATTAGATTAGTAATACAGCTGGGGAAACATAAAAAGTAGATTTAGTTACTGTATGCAAACATTAAGCAGATAAACTAAAACAGATAAACTGTTAAAAAACCAAACAAACTCATGAAATTATATATTATATATATATATATATATATATACACACATATGTAAATATTTTTAATGTCATATGTTGTTTTATAATGAAAATACAACAGGTATATCAAAAACAAATCATTTTCAATTATCTATGTAAAGAAAGAACAAAATACCATCAGAAATTAAATATATAAATAAGTAAATAAAAACGCTAAAAGAACATCTTTAACTTAGATATTAAAGATAATAATGTACATGAGTGAAAATATATGCAAAATATATAAATAAAATGTAATAGTATAAAATGTTTGTAAAAGATTAACTAATGATTATTATTAAGCCAGATAAAAGTTCCTTGCTTCTAATCAGTGGTGGACTAATATTTCTGGGGTCCTGAAGTTTGAACAATTATGGGGCCCTTCACAGTAATGAGGTTTGGATAACTTCTCTTATAATCTTCTACATCAATGTTTCATGAAAAATTTAGACATATATTAGATTTGGATCAAAATTTTGAACCAAAAAAGAAAGAAAAACAACATAAAAATTACACTGATTTCTTTGCATATATTTTCACTAACAACACTTCTACATTTACAAATGTAACTACAAATAACCAATGAAATAATTACCTTATTCTTTTGTTGGTTTCAATTATCACACTAACAGAATTAAAACAACATTTCACGTATGAAATTGTGATATTTAAAACAAGACAGAAATAAGCTATATATAAATAAAGATGTGTCAGTGAGCAAACCAGTGACCAATATGAATAGTAACATGATTGTCTAAACAAGCAAAACAATTAAAAAATAAATAAATAAATAAATAAATGACTAGATCTGTATTCTGTTCAGAGTAAGCAATAAGCAACAAGGTGACAATTCTGAGTATAAAGAAAGACTGCCCTGCCTGGGTAGTTTTCAGCACTCAGTGACATGAATTATCATTCTTCATAAATAAATCACATTCAGAATGGCTCCAAGAAAATAATTCTTTCACCCACAGGTATTTTATGATGAATATAACATTAAAATTATAATATCATCAGTTGCTAAATATAACAATGTTAAAGTTCTGTTGCGTTATATATTTATTTGTTTTATTTGCTTGTTATTAACATTATGCTTACAGTCATTCATTATTATTATTTTATTTTATTTTTGAAGGGTTTGTCAAATGTCTTAAAGTGTAATTATGAATATAACTAAGAACAATTTTTGTAACATTATATTTAGCATATAATGATATCAATTAAAGTTTTATTGACAGTCATAAAATACCTGAGTTTTCATCATCATTTCATATCTTTGTACAATTTTCACAACCATTGTTATATCTGATTCATAAACTAAAGATTGGAAATCTATATCTTATTGCTTATCTAATATACATGATAGATAAGTTAAAAGATTTGTTAGGTTATCACAATAGTGCAGGTATCAACTGAACACATTCAAAATTTACTAATTAAAATACATACACATGTTGAAAAACTTGTTCTGAATTTATTTCCTTTTCTTAAAGTTGATTACTAATAAAATTAAATCAGGTTTCCTCTTTTGTAAAACATATTTCACTACAATGACAACTGAGAAGTGACAACAGAGAACAAAAAAAAAAAGAAAAGTAGATTTGTTAATTAAATTCAGAGTAGTTTCACATCACAACCATCATTTACAATGTTTACAATTTTAGAATTTACACAATTTGAAGATTCAATTTCATAACAGTGTTACAAAAATATGAATATATTATCATCATCATTTTAGCTCTATGCCTTATTCTTACTCGATATTAAAATATAAAATTTATAAATTTCTAATGGATGTCATTTATTACAGATGACAGTGGATTACCAAACTATCTTCATAATTCATGTAATATTTCAACAAGAGTCACGTTATCTATAACTAGGCAAAGATCTATAGAAGCATATACACAGGGATTTAGCTTTTTAACTTCAGTTTACAAATGTACATGGTTTAAATTCTTTCTTACATAATGATTGATACACAGCTTTACATAATGAATTTTCCACCTCCTGTCATCAGATTGCTGGGTGTTTTCAAGGTTCTTTAGTTGTTGTTTTTTTCAGTTGAAAACTGTTTAAAATATTATCTGCCATAAAAAATGACAAACAAAACTGAATGTCTATGAAACTTCAGTGCACTGTCATTCTGAGTACACAATATATAAAAACAACAAAACAAACCAAGGCATAGGGACTCCATAAAAATTATTAATTCCTCTATTAACCTTAGAACATTAATATGTAAATGGTTTTTTTTTTTTTTTTTTTTTTTTTAACTTTTTATTAAAAGATCAAACAAAAATGTTATTTCTATAGCTTTACCAATAACCACCAACAATACCTAAATTATCTACCACATAACCATTTAAACACTGAATATTTTCACTCACAGGTCAACAAACACTGTATATTCATGTTCTGTACATGAAGTTGAATGTACAAAGGCAAACACATACCAAGGCTGGCTGTTTTTACTTTTCAAATTACTATTGTTATGTAATGTATAAAGTATTGTAATTATATTGTTTTCAGCTTCATATATTGTTTTAAGTAACATAATAGTGGGCATGTAATCAATTTTTTATTTATGTTTTTTAAATATATATATATTGTGTTATTTTTGCAGCACCTTACTTAATCCAATGCCTGCCAGTGTCAATTTTTCATTTATTTAATATTCAAAATTACTGTCGTTACATTGTTCAAAGTATTTTTTTTTTTTTTTTTTTTTTTGCAACTATTTTTTTGTGTAATGCCTGTTGTTTTTCTTTTGTAAATTACAAAAGATTTTCATAATACACATGTTATGAATCTTAAAGCAATATAGGAGGAATGAACGAAAATAGATTTATTTAAAATACCCATATAATATTTGTTAGAACTAATAATATATAATTATAATAAATTTTTTTTTTTTTTTTACGTTATTAACTTTTTTTAAATAAATATATCACACATAAACATAAATAACAGACTTGATATGCAAATAAATCAGTGTTTAGTTTTTATATTAATAATTTTATTGTAATATTAAATGTCTACATTTCAGATATTACTGCTTCAAAAGTAAATGAAAAAATATTTCAGTAATGAAATAATTTTGACAAAAGCTTATCTTGCACAATTAAATAGAAATTCCCAGTCATGCATTATATAATAAGAAGATGTCTAGTCTGTAAGTGTGGTTGAGGAAATGCAAGGGACAAAATTCTTTTCAGTGATTCATTCAGCTACTGATTTGGAACATTCTGCCAACAAATTTGAATAGAGCAGAGGATTATGGGGATAAAAAGCTTTTTAGCTATCAGAATTAGGCAATATCCATGGTAACATATTACTGTTTAGTAGAGATTTTCTTATAGAAGTGAATGGCTAAGGCACTTTTATGATTATCTGTGAACACAGAATATTCAGTCAGAACTTAGTCTACATTTTAGGATTACTAAATTTTAATAACAGCCCTGCCTTACAGTTTCAGTTTTTTATATTTTGTTCACATTATAAAGATCTAAATTAGCATTAAATTAGCATTATTTAACTTATATATGATTATAATATTACTGAATATGCCATGAATGTTATCAAAAATCTGAAATAATAACATTTCATACCATGAACATTGTCAAGGATTCAAAATGATAACATTATATACCATGGACTTTATCAAAATGATAATATACCATATAACAGTTTTTAAAAACAACAAAATTTTTCCAAGATACAGAATATGTTCCATATGAAGATATTATTTTTTTTGCTTATTTTTCAAATACAAAAATTAAAAAAAATTAAACAGATTAATATTGTGTAAACTTTAATGAAATAATTATAAAATTATTAATAATTATGTTTTAAATGCCTTTTCTCTAACTTGATTTTGGTACCATTCACATTATAATGTTCCAGATGCCCTAAAAAGCCATTCTCAAATATTTTTTTTAGTTTCAGAAATTTCATATTTTTTAAAAATTACTGAAGACCAGAAAATCAAATAGTCTTGGTTTACATGCTTTTGCTTATCAGTGCATACCATATTACAAATTAGAAATGAGAAATTATTATAGTAGATGCTTTGGGAGGGTCTCAGGGGGATCAACACTCTACTTTGAGAATCATTATTTTAAAACATATAATCTGAAATACCACATGGTTACTGATTATTTATATCTGGTTATATTCTGACCTATGTTATCACTACATCCCTTTCTCTCATTTAGCCAGACAGTGCACGAGATGAACTCAAAATCTAAATAATGAGACTAATATAATGAACAAACAAAAACCCCACAGAAAAATCTATTAATCCTTGAAGTGTGTCTGAATAATTATGTAGACATGAATTTTGTAAAAATGAATATGGCAAAAATAATTAATAATATTTTGTTAACATGCTTCACAGCTGTGTTCTGTATTTTTATGTGACACTGACATTCAATAGCACTGTATTATATTTCAAATAGAATTTTTATAATTATTTTTTTTTTTATGAATCATGCGGGAGTTGTTTGTTAGCCAAAAAAAAAGAAGAAAAAAATAGAGAAAGAGAGGGATTGATTATTCTTTAAAATTGTCTTCATTTACAGTTCAGGGGTGTGGAAATATCAAAATGAGAATATACCATAGATCAATGTGTGAAATACAGTTTGGTTTCATGAAATGTCAAAATAAAAAATAAATAAATAAAAACAAATAATAAAATAATAATGATAACACTGTAATAAAAACAATGTATATAAATTTAAAGAAAAGAAATGAATTTATAAAAACTGTGATTACAACAATAACTATATGATCTATGGCTGTAGATTATTGTAATATCTTTATGGATTTGGGAACATTTTTACAATTTCACTCATAATGGTTTGATATAGTGATGAAACTTACAAATTACTTTAATCTCTTATTTGAAGAATACAGTGCAAGTATAAATTCTTGTTCAGCCACAGTGTATTACTATCAGTTATTATTGTTACATTATCCACTGTTTTAATTATTAATTTTGTTTTTGTTTCAAGTAATAAATCTTTTCTGTGAAAGTAATTAACTTCATTTGTTGTTTTTGTCTTTATAATGATGATCAGTAATGAAATTAGATGCTACCTGGGAATCCATCTTCACCAGTTTGTAAAAAGAAAACAAGCCACTGTAAGAATATCATGCTAGCAGGTAAATATATTAAAATATTATATCATCAGCTGTATTATACAAATATTTCTAAAAGTAAAGCAAAATGTTAATTAAACAAGTTCTGAAATATATATTCAGATCTATATTTCTATAGAATATTGCACGTTGTATATAAAGATATGTATCATAAAAGATCATGAACAAATTCAGGTTTAATATTTTCACACCCCTGTGGACCATCAAAGACTGTTCCCAGCTGACTTGAGGTTTTAAATAAAACTACAATGAACTAGGTTTTAAATAAAAATACAGTTATATACATTCGTTGAGAGTTGACCCATAAGTAGAAATTCATTGGTTACTATGATCAGGCATTACATCCCAGTGAAAACCATTGTTGTGTATTTCTTTTGATTAAAATTCACAACCATGTTATTCCATTTTTGTTTTGAGCTTTTCCACTTTATCCATCAGCAGGTGAAACTCCAAGAGACAAGAAATAATGAGAGACAGGAGACAGAGGTGCAGTAATATGTTTCTAATCACCATCCATTGCAATTCTCTCAGCTCTAGGCTGCTGCTGCTGCTGCTGCTGTTGTTGTTGTTGTTGTTGCTGCTGCTGCTGCTGCTGCTGCTGTTCTTCCCCTGTTGCTGATTGGGTTTCAACAGATACCACTGTATCTCCAGTAGATGATTTAGATGTTGCTGAAATAAAATATATAAGTCATGATCTATACTTAACTTAGCAAAAATATAATATAATAAATGAAGACATAAAATAGTGAATATCACTAAACTTATTTATATATTTAAAATTAAGTACATACATTTTATGTTTCAATTTTTAAAAGCATACTGAATCAAATGCTTTTATGGCATAATAATAGAGGTAAATAAATTATTTAATCATCTACAAAATATATTTCTGTAAAACCTTTATTTTTTATTGTTTTTATAAAAAAAATTATACTTGTTCATACTGTAAAAAACAACCATCATTTTATTACTAATGAGAAAGAAAATTTACAAGATAAATATTTAACAAATAAATTCTGACTAAAAACTCATCAAAACAACTATTATGATTTTGATACTTTGAGATATAAAGGGATGAACTAATCATAATAATATAACTGGAATTAATCATTTCCCCCGTTTACTTTTTAAGTCAAGATTTTAGAATAAATATTTGTTTCATCCATTTTTATTCTATAAACATAGTTATATTAAATATATTACTAAACAAATCAATAATATAACATAATGCTTTCAAATTTTGATCTTTATTTCAACTGACTTACAGTTGGTGCTGTTGTCATCCCAGATTTGCAGCAGATACAGAAGGACTTCTATGTGTTTCTTGAAATCAAGAGCAGCATCTGTAGAGGTGGATGGGGAAGGACAGAGAAGAACTGGACCAAAACAGATAGCCAGATTTTCTAGAGTCATCTTGTTCTTGTCACTGTGTGAGGCTACCAGTCTCAGATGATTCAACAGTCGAGTCATTGTATCCTGGAACAACAATGTTTTTTATTTTCATTTAATTTTGAAACTGTGATGAATGATTTAATAGTATTCTTTTGCTAGGCTTTGAACAGCAATGAATTCTATGAATATTTTTAATTTAAATGTATCTAGTGGAAGCCAGTTATATAGTTTCTTGATCATGCTCTATGATGATGTAAAAGAAAATGCTGTGCTCCTACTGGCAAAGTCAGATTTATGTGGTAATCAGAAATACAGTTAACAAAGTAAAAAAATACAAGACTCAAAGATCAAAATATTTTCACAAACTAATCCTTAATTGTGCAAGCATATCTAGGTATTACATATGATTCAATAAGAATCTTTAATAAATTTCTAGGGATCAGATCTGTATCATTTTATGGGCTTCTTAGGGGCAATAGTAATTGGTATGAGGTACATACACCATATGACAGGAAATCAGAATAATTTTTACTATTGGTTGCTCTCACTTCTGACATTAAAAATATTCATTAATGAGTTCTGAAAAAATACTCTTTAATGAATGTCTGTAACGTCAGATTTGAGAGCAAACAACAGTGCAAGATTTTGCTATCAACCTTTACTGTCTTTTGAATATTTTCCTTGAAATTTAAGATTATTTTAACACTCACTTTTGACAACTGTAAAATGATGGGTTTTAATGGAAATACAGTATTATATTGATGATATCTCAAATTAAATATTGTATATATTCATATGTAGATCCAAACAGTAAATTACCTGATTGGCTTTTGGAAGGCACTCTAGAATACTGAGCATCAGTGTAGCACTACCTTCAGGATCACTGGGCAAGCGTACACTGAGGGCATCTAACAACATCTGATACAATGCATTGGTGAAGAGAGGTTCTGGCAGCTCACGTAGGTAATCTTTTAAAACACCTACATACACAGAATATCAAGATTAGACGATGAAATAACAACACGAGTTCAAACTTGACCATAATACACATTAAAAAGATATCCAATATTTCCAGGTACATATAATAAAGATAAACAAAGCAGTAAAACAAGTGATGATGTTATTATGATTATAATTTGAGATTATCATCATCATTGTGATTTTAATGTTTTTACATACTGTTTTATATTAAATTGTTAATTGTTTTTGTCAAATTCATAATTATTGGTAATTATCTGGAAATCACTAGCATGAATTGATCATCTATACTATAATCAGGCTAAGAGATTTTTTCACTCCATACTAATTATCTGCTATCATTTTTCTCATGGATCAAAAGATTCTATGTTATTTTGTAGGATACTGTTTTAGTATCGATTAATTCAGCTGAGCATGAATTATAAATTTATATCATTTTAATGATATAAATTTGCTAATGTCTTATTGAAGATTGTCATATACTCTATAAGACATTTTTGTTTGTTTAAAAACAAGTAATAACTATTCTCTATATTTCAGTCTGCAACAATTACTGAAATATATATATATAAAAATGATAATAATTTAATGTGTAGAAAGACAATAAGATTATGAAAAGGTTATTTTATTTTATTTTAAACCTGTCTTTTAAAACCATATTTATTCTGTAATAATCATAAAAAAAAATGGTTATTTTGTTATTTTATTTTTTTATAACTATTATATTTGTTTATTATTGTGAATGCTATGTAAAAACTCATTTAAAGTGTGCCTACATTCAGTGAAATAACATTCTGGGTACTTCCATGTTAATATTAGTTTTGTCATCACTTGTAACAAACTGAGTCATCAGTGCATGCATGTTAGACAGATAGTTGTATTTTTCTGACAATACAAGCAGTAATTACAGAACAGATCAGTTCATCTGTATGTGATGACATCATAACTACTGTCTACAGAAAAAATGGTGGCCGCAAATATATATTTAAACTGTAGTCTTTTGTTTTTCTACATTATTATTTTTTTAAGATAGAATGGCTAAAAACAAAACTTAACATAAAATATATTTAAATAATTTCTTCATTTTATCAAATGTACACTTTAATTCATGATTTTCTTCATTTTCTTACAATACAAATACTTTTGGAAATCAAAGACTGATTTCAGTAGCTATCTATTTCTGGTTTTACTGTTTATATATTATGGACAATCTTGCTGTATAAGAAGTATCTGGTATATTAAACTTTCATGACTCAGCTATATGGACTTGATGGTACTCTTGTAAGTCAATTACAGACAGAGTTTATTAAATCAACTTGTTACACAAAGTGCTTTTTTACAATGGTTCAATGAACTCATTAAATATAATACAAGTAAATGAATGATTTAAATAAAAAGGGAAAACTAAAGTTATATTTAAAACTAATGATTAATTTTTGGACTTTCATTTAAAAACAGTAATTGTTTTTTGTTTAAAAAAAATGTTTTTGGTTATTTATTTATATATTTGTTATTATTATTATTATTATTATTATTTTATTTTATTTATTTATTTATTTGCTTTCTAAGTCATTATTTGAAAAGCAATAGAGGCAGACAAACAGCTAATTTCTAAGTTTATCACTATAATTGACAAATAATTTATATCTTGATAATCTTTTAATAAAACTCTTTTCAAACCAGAATTAAGAACATTTGTTTTAAATGTATGGATATTCTTATACACCAAACTAATTAATAAAGCTTTATTTCTTAGTATTAATGAATTTATAAAATACATATGATAACAGCTTTAAACAAATCCAGCAAAATAGATACCGCATTCATTTTTCAGACAATTCTACAAATTTTTTAATACTAATTCTATTTTTTGATAAGAGAAGTTAATAAATTGTCACATTATAAAGCATTACTCTCCAATAGTTATAATACAATAAAAATAGATATTATAAAACATGATTTGTTTTTCTAAAATGTAAGATCCTTACCTGTGATGACATGTACATCAGAAACATTTTCTGGTGACAGATCTACATTCTGAACATTTTTCTCAAATGCCTCCCTGAGTAGTGCCTTTCTCCTAGCCGAACCACACAACCGATAAATCCCAACAGTCTCCAGTCCTCGTCTCTCTATTTCCTCAAGACACTTGTGAACAATCAGTGGAACATTTAAACCTGCCTTTTCACGAAGTATCACTTCCTCTAAATCCGATCCAAACAGAGCATTTTTCTTAACAGAAGGCAATCGTTGGAGGGAAACAGCTGGTTCCTTATAGAGAAGAGCTACAAATAATATTCCTTTTGGTTCCATTTTTATTGCCACAAATTTCTTGTGCCCACTAAGAACATAACCCGGTAATAAAACAGACCCATGAAAACACAACCTATGTTTGTAATTAGGATCCCAGTGATACACTAAGAAAGAAACCTCTTTAGAATCTTCTAGATCTACATCGAAAGCTTCATCCCAGTCAAAATTAATAGCACCAGTTCGTATCATAGTCCTAGCTTTGTTAATGGAGTCAACAGCCACAACACAGTACAAGTCTCGTAGACTGGTTTTGGAAGATTTGAGACCCTGCCCGGACATGACATGAATACACAACAAGCCATCAAGGCCTGATGTCCTGTTAATCTCCACACGTTTACGAATATCTGCCTTGTAAGGTTCAAATTCACTGTATGGTATATGCAAGGGCTTCTTCGTGAACTGGAGGTCTCTAAACCTGGCTGATGCTCGCATGCCACCCTCCAGCAGCTTAGTTCTATCTGAGAGTGACGTGCCAGACTGTGAGGTAGATATTGGTATGCCACCTGTAATCATGCTGCCTCTGGAACTCGAATGAACAGGAGGAGCCATCCGCTGCTCCTGGGCTGAGTCGGAACTGTCTTCTAGCTGGTACGTGCTGCGACTGCCCAAAGGCAATTCCTGGCTCGTTTTTCGTGTCAGTCGAGCATGGATATTGCCTGGCGTCTGTGTTGAAGCTGCCCGTCTTGAAGGAAGAGGTGAAGACCGGCCTAGTGACATTGCTCCTCGTTGTATGAAGTCATCTTGTGATGCAGATTCAACAGGTTTTGGAAGTGACATGGTTGATGATCCTAAAATGATTAATCATAAAGTAATCATATATTTCAATTTACACTTAAAGTTCTTGACTTATTCATCATACATATCATGACAGAAACTTTTTGATGAACAGGTTGGAAGAAGCCCAATATGTACACTGAGAAATATTAGATCATGAAATATAATCTTAACAATAAAAATCAAAGTATGTATACAGAAATCTTTAAAAGATGAAACCACAAGAAGAAAGGTTACACATACAGTGATATATACATTATATATATATAAATATTGTAAAAAACCAGTAAATTATTTTCAGCTGTAGAATTCAAAATATTTATTATTGTAAAGGTATTATTAGGATTGCTACACATTACAAAAATATGCAGTTTAAATATAAATTGTGCCAAACAATGATAGCTTGACTGCATTACAATAAATAGCTATATCCTGTTCTACCAAGTACTATCAAATGGATATATGAAAGTGAAAGGCTACAGTATGTGCTTTCCTATGGAAAAATGTTCACAAAAGATATTGTTTTGCATATTGATAAAATTAGCTTCTAGTGCAATGATATGTGTGTTCTTTTTTGTGACTGTTATTTATGTATTATATTTAATAATGTAGTAGCAATTAAATGAAAAATTTTAGTTTCCGTAATAATTGTTGCAACAAATAAGAACAGATATTAACTGATATTCATCTGTGATTGATTAATACAGATATTTCTGAAATACAAAATCCTTTAGATTAATAATAGTTTTCTGTTTCCTAATCAATGAAAGATGCCATTATAATTACTGAATTAGATTCCATAATTGTTTCACTTTGCCTTACTGTTCAGCACTATAAATTATAATGGGTTTATTTATTTAGTTTTTTATTATCATTGTAATCATCATACTTATCATCCTCCTCATTATCATCCTTTTTTGAATATACCAATGAACACTACAGATAATTAAAGATTTATCAATATATTTATCTTAATAAACACTGATATATGTAACAAACACAAAATAAATGTCTTTTATTATGTAAATAAATTTTCTGTATGACAGATGGTAAACTGTTTAAACATCCCAGTAGTCTGATATGTACATGCAGTCTTATTGATCTACAATGCACATGACATTCTGATGCAGTTAGGATATGATATATGAATAATAAAAACTGCTCATGGTAAATAAAATATATCTCTTGCTAATGAAAGAATTCTGCCATTATATCTCAAAACTGTCATTATTCAGTACACAGTGATGACAGAATCTGTTTATTTGATGTGTCTATTTGGTAAATATTAATCCTTAAGGTAAACAACTGCACAACCAAACAGCAAAGCAATATTTTACTTGTTTCAAAATGATATAAAATATTCAGTACTATGAACAGATACTGGCAAAAAGAGTCAAGCATGACTAAACCAAGATCTGTTAATAAAAGATGTATTAATAAGGACAATTGATAACACCAAGGTTGCAATCAGTGAAAATGTTGTTTTAAATTTTTTTAATTTTACTTTATGATTAATTGATAAAACCTTGTACAAAAAGCACTTAATATTTAAATTACACACACACACACATGAATATATACAAACACATACAAATACACGCACGCAGACATACACACCAATCTGCTCTAATCATATTTTTTCAATAAGACTCAACTATTACATGTACATATTTAGTTTTAAAATTTTAAAGATACGATCAAATTATATGTATGCATTTCGACACAAATATGTCAGTTATTGATTAAATGGTGTTTACTTAATGGCAATGCTCTTTTCCATAAATAAAATATTGCCATGGCAAAAACAAGTGATATTAATCACTGAATATTTTATACATCTTTATTCTGTTACATGTATGTAACTGGATTTGGAGCATGAATTGAATAATGTGATAGAATACTAGTCTGCAGAATTATTAGTTAAAGGATCAAATCTCTCCACAAATTCTTTTCTAAATTCCACCCAGTTTTGTGCATATATGTGCAAGAAAATATATAGAACAATAATCACACACATGCACAGAAATACATACATACATACATACATACATACATACATACACACATAAATGAGGTAATACCATTTTTAGAAGTGTTACATTTCTGGTTAATGTAGCAAGTTACAGGTATATTAGTTTCTAACATTTATTTAATGTAATAGTACTGCATATTTCACTGTTTATAGATCTTTTTTCATCTATTATTATTTGATAATATGTATACACAATTGACATCTGCATTATATTTTTGTATTTTGAAAAGAAAAACAATTCTAACTTTTTTCTTTTTTTTTTTTAGGAAAAAAAAATGTTTGCTTTTAAAAAGAAATAAAATAAAATAAATTAAAAAGAAACTAACACAAAATAAAACAATACCTTTTAGCATGATGCTTCTTTATCAAAAAACACATTTGCACAAAAGGCTTTTTTCTTTTCATTAAAAAACAAAAAACAAAAACAGGAAATAAACAATGGGTTGAATACGGCTGATTGATTGTATAATCCATTATGCATTAGACAAGCTTGAATGTTCTGCCTCTTTAAAAGCCTATACTCCAAACTGCTTTTTATTTTTAAATATATTGATCAGAGCTTCTGCAATAGGCACATGTCATTATATATGAATAAATATGTTTTATTTATTTATTTTTGGTTTCTTTTCTTTTCTTTTCTTTTTGGTTTTGTTTTCTTTTTCTTCATTTGGATGCATTTCAGTTAAGAAAGAAATGTATAAGATAAGTATACTTAATAATACACTGTATTTGATTTTCACTGTCACTATGAAATACTTTATAAGTTCATTATAGGTATCATTCTGTATCATTATAAATAGTGTCTGCATGTGTATGTGTGTGTCTGTTAAACGTTCTCAAAAAGCATTTGATAAAATGATCACATTTCTGATACAAATAGCAGATATATGTTTTCACATCTGTACAATTAACTGTCTGGGCTAGGTATAATTGCAAGACCAAATTATATCAGATTTTACCTCTTTCATGATTCAGAATCTTAATCTTTGCCAGCAGAATCAGTAACTATATGTCTGGTTATAAAATGAACAGTGTCTCCGGATTATAAATCTATATCTTGCCTCCAGATAGCATGGCAATATATATTTTTTTTTTATTAAGCATACGCAAAAGAACTGAAAACTCAAACTCCTTTTAATCCAGACCACTAAATGAACAGTGTCTCGGGATTATAAATGTAGTGAATGGTGTTTACAAACAGGCATTCACACTTGATTACTGTCTGAATACGCAAACCTTTCAGGGAAATGTTGGGATGATGGACAGGAGCTACAATAATATTTGGTTTTCTTGTTGTCCATGGGAGTCAAATTTTCCTGAAGCAGTGAAGCTCAAGTTCAGAGATATTATTTCTACAGCACAACACAGAGTCTGACAAAATGCTGGTGAAACTGATCACTTCTCAATGGTTCTCCTGTCTTAACAGAATATCGGGACTGATGAGAAACGTGTTGGTGAATCAGTTTGCAGATCTTCTAGACATATTGATTTATGTGTTAATACCAGAGAGCTCAAACTTGCATGCCAAAATCTGATACAAATCACAAATGACAAAGTTGTTATGAATGTCGCATATTTTATCCTTCAGTTAGGGACTGTTCTGTCATTAAAACCAATGGTACATGTTAAAATTTTGTACTAAAGTTATATTAAATTGTGGTATGGGTATAGATATTTATGGAGAAAATATTTAATATTAAATAAAAGTAAACATAGTTTTAACAACCTATAGCAAGTCTATGTGGAACAGTAACATTATGTGCTAATATTCCGTGGAAAACTTTCATTGTTATGTTCAAACATGTTACTCAGAAAATCTATTCAAATCAGATAAACATCTAATATGTTTTTTTCTAATTCAATTGTTCTGGAAATTAAATTTCATCTGTTTTGTTTACAGATCTGTAATGCTGGAATGAATGATTTTTTTTTTTTTTTTTTTTTTTCAATACACCTAATGAACTTACGGCAGTTATATAAATTAATAAATATGAAACCTAATGTTGTTACATCACTTGTTCAAATAATGTATTTGTATGACAGCTTACATGCCAACATTTGTATTTGTTTAAGTTCAAAGCGACATATTGTTGCTAATCAGAAATATCTAACACTTGAACATTAGAAATTAATATTTAATAATTTTATGAACAATTACAAAAAGTTTGAAATACCACAGTATTGATCTGAGGTTAAAATTTAAGTCCATGTGAAACTTAATCACTGGAATAAAAAAAATCCTTAAACCAAACTCTCATCTTCTGAATTCAATTATCTTTATTTAAAAAAAAAAAAAAAAAAAAAAAAAAAAAACAAAAATTATTAATAAATTTAAAAAATAATAATAATAGTCATAAAACAAGTAAAAGATTTTAAATAGAAATAGCTTTTAGTTTTTGGCATATGACATATGTGTACATGTTAGGTGTCATTCAGTAATCATTCTTTTACTACTGGTTGTTATATGTAGGATAATTATTTCTGTTAATTACATGATAATAAAAATAGGTAACTTACTGGATTTATCTCTTGCGGACAGCTGACGTTGTAACTTGCACTGTTCCTGTTGCAACTCCTGAGACAATGTTGTAAATTTCTTTAACAGCTGCTGAAGTTCAGTGCTGCTGCTAGCTGGAATATGTGGAATAGAATAAACAGGCCCATCATCATCACTTATTGCTCCAGCATAGGTTTCGTAATCAGAAGCAAATCCTCTAGAATCTACTTGTCGAGGATGTGTGTAAATTATTTCTGAATCAGAATTGTAACATTCTGGAGAACGACTCCTTAGTAACCTGTTATACCTTGATTTGGAATGTAGTAAATCTCGTAACCTTTCTTGAGCTTTGCGGTCATCATGATAACCTCTGTAAGACACGTAGTCTCTATAAGATTGTGCAGATGCATATGGAGACTCAGAACTACTATATACTCCTTGACTTTCATCTGACAAGTGACCACTTGACCGTAGAACTGGAATGCTAGGAGAAATGGTTGAAGTTTTTGATGGAGACTTTGGTGTTGGTTTTCTACTAAGTCCTTCAGGTAGAAGGTATTTTAGATAATCTCTGTCACCTGTAAAACTGTACTGACTTAACATAGTAGAAGATGGGCTAAGATAGGAACCTGGACTTTCTAATATATCACTGTCTTGAACACCCGCACTTGCATATGGACGTTCTCGTGGACCTGAATCACCACTGCCATGACTTCCACGGCTTCCATGACTACGAGGTAAAGAACCATCACTGGAATTACCACTATCCATGGATTCATCTACTAAGAGTCTGGCTTCTGCTCTTTGAGGGGAAATAAAAATACTGGCATAACGAGATGAGGTAGGCTTTTCTTGGCAAGTTTCCTTTTTAGAAATATAATCCGATGGATGAAAAGGGTAATGAGCATATGATTGAAAGGCATCAGGGCACTTCTCAGTCAATTCCAGCTGAGAAGCTGATGACGATCGGCCCTTTTTAAGTACAACAACTGGTGTTTCATCTCTCTCAGTCAATGCTAAGGATGGGCAGGATTTGTTTTTATTGCAATTTCTTGTAGTCCTAATAGTTAAAACTAATTTTTTGGGAATTGACATAAGTATAACAACATCATCTAGTGACATTTTACTCACTTTGACATTATTTACTGTCAGTATTTCATCCCCTACATGCAACAAGCCATTACTTTCTGCAACAGTTCCCATCTGAATTCGTGAAATGAAAACGCCATCTTGTCTGTCAAAGCCATTTCCTTCTCTAATATAAAATCCCAATGTCTGGCCAGGTCTTTTAATTATCTCAACTGTCTGCACAACAAATGAATCGTCTTGAACTTCCATACTTTTTATTCCCATTTCAAAAGCTCCATTGGAAGGCTTCGATTTAGCACCGTTATTTTCAGATTTAGTAGATTTTGACACACTTGGTTGTTGGTTAGTTGTAATACCTGAATGTCGTTGAGAAACTTGAGTATGCGGTATATTTCTGTCTTCAGCCGACTCTCCAGGCTGCCGGCTGCTCGTCTGCTCTTGAGTTAGGCTCTCATGTCGCACTTTCTCGATGCTGAGTCGTTTTTCTTGTGGCGATTTATACCTGTCAGGACTTTGTGCCATCGACTCCTCGGGTTCCTCCTAAAAACAAGAGGATAGAAAAATGAGCATGACAATATCTTGCAGAAATATATCGAATTAATTTTACGCACAAAACCTTTCTCGATCAATATCCTCCATTGCTGCCGGGTCAGGGGTCAATCGATATATACTGTACTCTCTTACAAGAGATTTCTGTCAGAAAGATAACTCTAAGCAACAGTAAAGTGGTCGGCACTACGGTTTGTGAACATCTTTAACGAGAATAATTTATTTAAAAAGATAACATATACGTTTTGTCGCCATTAATCATTCACCATCGATGGTTTCTATTCGGTTCGTCTCTTTACTTTGTATAATGAGAGATCGAGACGGTACCAAAACAAAACTAACGAAACGCCAACGGGCTATGGGCAGTGTAATAAGCAAATAATAGATAATCGAGACAGAAAATACCAGCCCGCAAGTGATAAATATTCATCGATTATGTATAAGAAATAAATACATAAAAAAAAAAAAAAAAAAATGTATTTTTAAGTAAATATGTTATTTGTTTTGCATTTCAGTTTTCAAACAATAATATTCGTTTAGATAGTAATAAGTAATTATAGAATAGGACGCAATAAACATGCTTTATTGTTTTCATTTTACCAATATTTTGAAGACGTATATAATATACTAATTTACGCAAATATTATGTATAAAAAACAGATTTAAATAGTTTATACTACATGTTTCTCCTAAAAATATTTAAAATATTATTTCAAAACGCAGAATAATATATTTATATTTGATTCATATCAGTCCACTTTGTCAACAATTACTGTTTTTGCCAGAGATATTTAAGAGCAGTTTACACGTTAGTTTATTTTCTTATTTCTTTTATTAAAAATATTATGACTTACTAATTGTTAACACACCGTTATTATTATAACATTTTCCGAACAGTCCGTTATATTAAATTTTCAGTAATGAATATTTGTAACAGTTTATATTTTACATGTTTAGAATGTTCAGTGGGAAAGTGTATTAATTTAAGGAAAACAATCCTTGTTGATTTAGCTTGTCTTTGCAAAGAGCTTTAAGATCCAAAATAGATCACAATACGAGAAAAAGTCACGAACTCGGGTATTACAGGGCAGATAAAATAATAAAATTGTCGAGAGTTATCGATCGTGATTTCTTTACAACCACAGCCCGTGCACATTATGTCGCTGCTGAAGTCTACACGTGTACGAGAAGAAATAATATTGGCAAATAAAATAAAGTTATTCGTGATGATAGTATTACTAAAAGTGAACTGGTAGAGGCATAAACTGAGTGTGTTACATCAACGCCAAAATAAATATAATTTTTAACAAACAAAAATAGTTTATAGTTTACCTTGAAATATAAACAGGCAAACATGCAGTTATACATGAATGTTTTATATGTACCTCAGAAGTATTAATATTTTTAATTTTAATTTTATTATTATTATTATTATTATTATTATTATTATTATTATTATTATTATTAATTTCTTTAATAATAATTTTATTCACATTTTTATTTTGTATATGCGTTTTATGAGTGTTTTTGGTTGCCATTATAAACAACAACAACAATAATAATAATAACAAATAATTTTAAAATAAAAACAATTAAAATAAATAAATAAATATCTCAATGCAGTATCCAGACACATCATTACTCAAAATCAGACTCGCTCAGAATTATTTATCGTAAAACCAACACCAACAACACTACAACTACGGCTGCTACTACTACTACTAATAATAAATTTAAAAATAAAAACAATTAAATAAATAAAAATTGCAATGTCTCAGTGTAAGACTGTTTAGTTTTAAAACATTACTCAAAATCTGGCACTCGCTCAGAAAGATTTACCACTCTTCGGAAAGACTCATTTAAACGATACATCGAAGTACATTTAGGTATATCACATTACATGTATACCTCAACAGTTTGAAGTCGAATAATTATTTTATGTGCTTAGAGTAGCCAGACAACATTTCCTGGGTGATGATGTTCTTGCTGTTTCAGACGAGACAATTTTAGTTACATTCGAATGCGCTCTTCCAAATTAGTTCACGGACTTTACCCTATAAGCAGCACATTCATCTATCAAAACGGACAAATTAATTACAGAGCAAATCAGACGTTTAAATAGAAAACCTCCACCGCCGCAAAGACTGTGATCGAAATTTGAGTCACTGAATTGGTTATTTTTTCTCTCTCTTTCATTCTCGTCTCTTTAGTGGTCGTTAAATGTAAACTGACTACTGACACGACAGATTCTTCGCTGAGAACAGTGGATGTTAAATCTTCGTGATTATCGCACTGATTCATACCTGTGTTGTCTGTAATAGATTTCTTTGAACACAGAATCAGTCACAGATCTATCCGAGCCGGTGTAAATAAAAAAACTGATGCTGTTAAATAATTGCACAGGTTTTGTATTACTGTTTAAATGAGATCGCATTGCACATCTATAGATCGGTGATGATCAGACGAAACCAATGTCATTTCAGGTGTTTTATTTTTATATTATTATTTAAAAAGAAACAGTAAATAAATTTATAAAACATTGTTTTTTAAATGTAAAATCAGATTCTCTCTACCTCTCTCTCTTTCTGGGTATGTGTCTGTGTGTGTGTATGTATGTGTGTGTAATACCCATTCAAGAACCAAATCACAAAACTGTCAAAAAACTAAATCAACCAAAAAAACCCTCATAAAAACAAACAAACAAATAAATAAATAGACAGAAACAAACACCTGTACATAAATAAATAAGATTGAGAGAAAATCTTTTTTTTTTTCATTTCAGTATAAAACTATGTATTCTAAAACTGATCTTAGACTTCTACAAATTCAGTAGACGGACCAAGTTTACAACATTATTTATACTGCTTAGGTTAACGAAAACTTAATTAGTTTTATATATGAATGGTGCCGTTTTGTGTATAAATTATGTAATCGCTTGATCTCGTCGTTTGATGTTGTGGTAATTGAGTCATAAAAGTCGGACGAGGTACTCATATTTTTTCCATTATTTTTCATTGGCACTTTTTTTAAATCTAATAAATTTTGGGGACAAATCTACACCTTAACCTAAGAGTCCCATTTTAATTCAATAAAAGAGATAAAAGAAAATAAGCGCAAATACAAATATGTACAATATACACACATGTTATCATAATACATATATACAACATACACATAACATTCATGCACACATACCTACATACACACACACACATATATATACACCCACAGACACACTCAATAACTAATGATTGTTTGTAATGTACAAATATTAATCAAGAAGAAAATAAAAATTAAAAACCCTTTTGGGATTCTAAATCGCCTACCGACAACTTCCATGATGCAATTATGGAAACTCCAAAAGAATTCAAAGCGAGAAGCCTAACACCATTTAAATCTCACAGCTCTTCACAAACGTGGCCACGTTTTGCGAGTAGGCTGCGCAGACGTTTTCCCACGAGCGCTTTACGTCGATTCGTTTTCGAAAGGAATAGATTTTTCTATTGAACCAGCATCTCATCCCACGCTTTATTTTTACCACTGCACTTCATACAAAGCACATATATATGTGTGTCGATATTTACTGTATAAAAGTCGAATCAGAATAATAAAATGCGTTTATAATTTTTGGTGGCTAGAGAAAAAACGATAGAAACAACAACAACAAAAACGACCCAAATTTAGATTCTTTTTCTTATTGATCGTAGCAGCGCGCGCGTTTTCTAAAAGACAGACTTAAAATGATAAAATTAAAAAAAAAAGAAAGAAAGAAAAGAAAAAGAAAATGTTATCGAAGATTTATACCTTTGGTGTTTTGTAAGCACATTAATTCTAGTGACATAATCAAATGGGAAAATCAAGCATTTCCATTTCCATTTTTTTTACTGTCTGTTTATTTATTTATTTATTTTATTTTATTTTATTTTATTTTATTTTATTTTATTTATTTATTTATTTATTTATTTATTTTACAGATGTAATGTTTTTAATTTCTTAGATGAAATTCTAACAACCATCTTAGTTATATTTTTAGAAATGTAATATTAATTTCATTTCAATTATATATATATATATATATATATATATATATATGAAATATAAAAGAGATTCTTGTTTGCTATTCTGGGCAGACAAATTGATCTATCTGAATTCCAATTATCTTTCACTTGAAGCTGCATTTTGACTATTGATATTTCATTAATATATATATATATATATATATATATATATATAAATATTAAGTCTGATATGTTGTTTATAGATTTTAATTAAACAACAGCAAAAACAAACCAACAAACAAACAAAACAAAACAAACAAATCAAATCAAAAAAGAAAAGAAAACAGAAGAAGAAGACGATATCTTTTCAGAAAATATTAGCACTTCATAGCCTAATGGCAAACTGCTGACTTGCTCATTTAACTCAGTGACGCCATAACGTATTTTCATACGACGCCTATAAATACAGCACTGTTACACAAACCACGAACTGACATTTCGAATTCGGATGTGAACAGAAATAAAAGACAGGCAGCTGATACAACGAGAAGAAAGACAGCTTGAAAAAGCTGTGCCTGGGAATCAATTAGAGTAATTTCTTCATCAACGAAAAATTGTACTTTGAGGTGTTTTTTTTTTGTTTTTTTGCTCTATCCGTTCTAACTCTGACGCGATGAACTGGTGACGGATCTCGCGTCTGCGACTGCCCGCCCACTCGCTCACTGGTCGATAATTCACAGAACATGACGTCATAACACCGAGAATAACCGTGTAAATATGCCGAGTGTGTAGCTGTTGTAATTATTTTCAAATACTGTTTTCAGATGAGCATATACAGTTGAATATGATTAATGGATTCTGCAAGTTTGACAGATCGCCTTTTGTGAATGTCTGGGATCGAATGATTGTTATCGCGTTAAATAAACTACCGAAAGTGTAAACAGAGAAGAAAGCATAAATATTTGTAGTCACAAATGTAGATAAAATTATATTGAGACAAATACACACAACAAATAAAAACTTTCTTTCTTTCATTTTTAACAAATATTTAAAATATTAATCATTTATATGTTTTTGCACATAGCCCACTGAATTATTTCCTATTCCACCATGTGCTCCATATCTAATGCAGAGGCCTACATAACTAGAAGGTACAATGCATATAAACCCTAACTTGCTACTAATCCTTACGACAACGACATTTTTGCCTCTAATCTGTGTGTATGAGTTTAAATTGTGCTGAACGTGACAACATTTTCTTTCCGTCTTCTTTCGGTTTATATTTGTCTCTTGTGAGCGATGAATGTGTTTGTGGTCAGTGGTCGTTTTGTTAGTGGACATCAACAGCTAATCATCATTAACGAAGGTAATGACAAACGACCAATCATCCGAGGTCCAGCTGGCCACGGACATAAGAAAAGAGGTCTCAAAAAACGAATCGATAAGCTGGCCTTCCAGTTGGAAGTTTATCACCCTGCTACAGTGGTAGCGTCGGCCATTATTACTCCATAAACTCATTATTTGCCCCAATGTACTGGATTTACAGTTAAGACACAGAAGAAATGGTGCCTTGGGGACGTCTTCTCAGACATATAGATATGTAATCTCTTTCTATTGGAAAATCAATCCGAACTGCTGTCAGCTTCAAGAATTCCAAGTCTTATGGTTTTCTTTCGTGCAGGTTGCTAAGCAGAAAATCCATCTGTAACAGGCAGCTACAATGCCCTCCAGATTCTCTCCACAGCTTCCGCATGAAAAATGCATACTGTAACACACCGCAGCTTTTTCTAATTCTCATACTGCTTGATATATTCGCATTGTATAGGTAAAACTCAAAATGTTAAAGAATAGATGTACTCGGTGCTCTGTTTATTCATCACCACGACTGTGGTCAGAATAAAACTGCAGTGTATCCTATGCACACACATACTGTTTGAATAAACTACAGTGCATTGTGTAATCAAATATTAATGTTAATATTCTGGTGATGATAATAATAACAATCATTATCGTTAAAGTTAAAAACAAAACTAAAGATTAATGTTTGTGTGTGTGTGTGTATGTGTGTGTGTATGTGTAAATTACCATGAATATTTATTATTATTATTATTATTATTATTATTATTATTATTATTATTATTGAACAAATAAAATTCTTCAACGTATTTCTACGCAGACTGCAAGACACTCTTGCCAAACTGCAAGGTGTGGGTATTAAAACGCACTGACTGATTAATCACCAAATGCTATTTAAATGATAACTTCCTAGAACGAATTGTACTCTGCGGCTCGTTATCGCTAGCTGCACGCAAAATAAAACGTGATTTTTTTTCTTCTTCTTCTTGCTGTAAATACATTCCATTAATGAAGATATCGCTTTACTCCTCTAATACGTTCTGTGATAGGAAACACCATGTCCATTCTGAATGCTTCTTTAAACAAACAATATGTTGTTTTTTTCCCTTCTCTTTTTATTCAGTTTATTACAAAAGAACAGGACTGAAAATTTTCGCTCTAGCAATAGCATGTCTGTACAATCCTGTATTGCAAAACATCGATCAGAGAAGACAGAGCTGAGATTTTTATAGCCCGGAAAAAAAAAAAAAAAAAAAAAAAAAAAAAAAAGAAGAAGAAGAAGTAGAAGAAAAAAAGACCTATTTCATGAACACAGCTATTAGATACAACGGTATGTTCCCAAAGACTCGTTCTAAGAAATTGCTTTCTATAAATCGGTCAGTCGTTAGATTCAATCTTTTAATAATTCAATAGATTTCTTTGATCTAGCAGTAGCTAACAATATTAACCTACTCTGTAATTATCAAACAGTGTTGAATGCAGTGATATTGGCTTACGTTGGCATATTGGACAGAAAGTTATTCAGCAAATAAATGTGTACATATGTTGTGGTGGACAAGGAAACAGAATAGATTTATCGTGTTTTTCACGCTGCATAGTTTAATTCGTTTCCTTCAACAGGCGAAAAGATAAACGTTCATTTATCTTTCTTATGAGGAGGACCTAATGTTTATCGAAATGAACGAAATATGCGGTTAAAGTATTTGAAAAAAAAAATGTATAATTTACATTTAGCGATGTGATATATTTAATACGTTTCACATTATTTATTTAATTTAATTCATTGCAGAAGCTAAAAAAGAGAATAAAATTTTATTTCTGAACGTTATGCATTTAGGTGTTATACTTTTTTTCTTCTTTTTTTTTTTTTTTTTTTTTTAGTTGATAAAAAAAAAAATAATAAAAAAATGAAGGAAATGTACTGTTGAATAATTCCTGAAGACATTTTAAGTTTAATTTAATGAATATGATATACGTGCTATTTTTCTCTACTCTCCGCAAAAACTAATCAAACATATATTACATGAAACCCTCCATAGTTATTATGGATTCAGTCGGATCTAATTAGTAATGGATTTCTTGTCATCGCCACTGACTAAATAAATAAACAAACCAGCGAAAAAAACAACCAACCAACAAAGGGTATTAATTCTAAATTTTTTAAAAATGAACTGAAATTATAAAACTATGTTACTTTGCTGTCTCAAAAGAATGCTAATCTCTTATGTAAAATTAGAACCGCGAATGCTAAACTTCCTATTGAAACTGGACGATGGTCTAATATTTTAAGAGAAAACAGAAAATGTCATATCTGTAATCTTAACAAAACTGGAGATGAAAATCATTATATATTTGAATGCAATGATCCTATATTATTAAATGCGAGAAAAGGTAAACCAGATAAATATAGGAGACATCCAAATGTAATTTCATATAATAATTTGTTTAACAGTAAGAATATATTTCTATTAAAAAAGCTAAGTTTGTTAATAAGAATTATATGTGAGAGAGTATATGCATTTTAATTTTGTTATTATATAGCTGTAAAACATTCTTCTCTGTACTGTAATCTACAGTTTATGAGAATAAAGTCATTGTCAATGTAAAAAAACAAAAAACAACAACAACAACAAATAAACAAACAAACAAAACAAAATTAATTAATTAAATAATTAATTAAATAATAAAACAAATAAACAAATAATGTATATTGTTATCAGGGAGTAAATATAAAACATTTTATTGAATTATTTAAATGTGATGACTAAAGATTTCAGACGTGTACTCTAATACGGTACATTAAAAGTGCAAAATCATAATAATATTGTTTCCAATTAAAAAAAAAAAAAATATTAAATCATGTAACCCAAAATACACACATTCGTTTAATCTAAATTACGAATTCTATTCTAATTCGTAACTGCCGATAAAAATGTTGCAGATAATTAAAATCTCTTCAGGAATGCCCATATCTCTATTATGTAAACATTTGCAAACTGCTGTGGTGATCAATATCACTAGCAGATACTCGCTTTACGTTGCACAATATTAATATTACATCTTGCATATTTAAATAAAGTGATAGCTGCAAATATGTTTGTCAATAGACTGCCACACTGCACAGCTCGCTCGTGGTTTGTTTAATTCATAATTACACGTTTTTACACTGAACTCTCATTTTCACTGACTACAGAACTGCTTTCCTTGGTTTCAGCGATTCTTTTACATTCTGTTACGTGTATTAGTAAGAAATGGATAAATGAATATCGGTTTGAATATGTTTTAATATTATCTAAGTACACCTTATTGATTAAAAACATATAAAAACATATGTAGACAATAACAATCAAATAAATAGTAATAATAAACGGGGGGGGGACTTTTATCTACAGAGAGAAAGAAACATAGAGAAGACTGAATAATATTCATTTTGCTATTTTTAAAAAAATGATAGTACAAAAACAGAAATATGTTCCTCTTTGTGCTAGTCCAGTCGACTAGCAGTAAAAGTATTTTATGTGTATCTTCCCACAGAAAATATGAATAGATAGTTGTTTTGAAAATGCCTCATTATATTTTAATATTAACGATTGTTAGGTATCATTCAGTTCTTGAATAATGATAATGAACAAGGAAACCAGTTCCCTAAATCCATGGGTTAATTCAATCAATTAGCTGCAAGGATCTATTATATTCACCTTCCCATTGATTTGATAGTAGCTGCATTATAATAATAAGCTTAGTGGAAGCATTGGGCAGGACACATCCAACTTATTCTCAGGAGGTTTTTTATATATAAATCTATAGAGCACTTGAAATGATACTGTGTTGTTAAGAATTCATAGGGTGAAACGGAAAATATAGAGAGATGTGTTTCAGATGGCTAAAAACAGTATTAAAATACTGTATGTGCACTGACAATTTTGAAAATATGATCTCAGTATTATTATTATTATTATTATTATTGTAACCAATAACATCCAGTCTCCCTGACTGATAAATGCCATATCCTATATTTTGTTCTGCAAGAATGGTTCAGGAATCAATAATGCAACAGTCCTCTTTAATTTCTGTTATAATTACAAAGACACATAAAAGTAATCCAGTGATTTTTTTTTAAACTTACAGTTTTAATATTTGTTAATTTTTCTATTTGAATAAACTGATGGTAATTGTTTTAAATTTTACCTATTAATTTGTCTGTGTGTCTGTCTGTCTGTCTATCTACCTGTCTGTCTGTCTGTCTGTATATCTATCTTTCTTTCTATCTAATCTTATCTATCCATCTATCTATCTATTTATCTACATCAACATAATAAAAAATAGAAAACTGTTAAGACTTACGAAGCTAAATAATAATAATGCAATTAACTGATGGTGAAAAGTTACTGTATTTTAATGTAATCCAGTGTAATGTTCCTCAACAACCATTTAATTTACTTAATACTTAACCAACAATTATTACTGCTGCATATTTGATGTACGTCCTTAATTACATTTTCATCGTTAAGATTTAACACTGAACACTACAATGTTAATTTGATTAGTGATATCGTGACTCGTGTCACGACTTGGTTATTTCTATTACTCGGATAAACTGAACGTGTTGATGTATGGGTTCTCTTAATACAAGCGCAATGAATGATTTTTGTGCATGTCACATTAGTCGGCCATCTCAGACTGTACGTAAAGCGAGGGTTATTTTTGGATTTATCGAAATCTTACGTAATGGAATTGATCCAGTGGTTAAACGGAGTTCTGCGACTGTCAAAACGCAAAGTAGAGAATTGGATATGTTGTCACAAAGCGACACACAGAAAAGAAGATGCTCACTCTTTAGTGCTTTTGATAATAACCATATATATATACATATATATATATATATACACATAATGTCAACCAAGTTCAAACTGTAACGAATCCTACTGTTTGATACGATTATTTGTCTTCCATGTTTTTTGTTGTATCAAATTAAAGATACTTTACTAATGAATTTGTTATTATTTTATCATCGAATTTGAAGTTAACTGATTATTTTGAAATTAAATATGCATACATGTACACATATACACATGCAAAATAAGTACCAACACACACACACACATGCATATATACATACAGAGTGAGAGCGAGAGAGACAGACAGACAGAGACAGATGAAGTGTCGAATTATTTGTCATTGTTCCCGAAACGTTTTGTTCTCCCCTATATAAAATCTGCACCTCGGAGGAGCTGTCCTATAATTATTGTTTATCACATCTCAAAGACACAATCCACTTCTGAGCCAAGACATGACCGTCTCGCAATTGAAGTCTTCGTCGTGACAAACACCAGGTGATCGCCAGCTACAGCCAAAATCGTTAACCTGTCAGTTCTATTGTTTATGCTGGGCGCGCAACGCAAACACTATCGTCCACTCTTGGCGAAATCAAAATTATATTTGAACAAGATGGCGATGTTGCTGTAAGCGCTGATGGAGTGGCTGCGAGTGTAACGTGTAATTGGCAGTCGCCACCTTTGATAAATGAAAACGAAATTTTGGATTAGTAAATCGAACTAAATCAATTCAAATAAATGAAACAATTACCTAAACGACGGACCAAGCTTTTCGTTTATATGTACACACGTTATAAGCTAAATTAATCATTGCAAATAATTTGTTTAATTAGTCGGTCAAGAAAGTTTTTATTTTTTTTTTAAATTGTGTTACTCTGGCATATAAATCTCTACAACTGAAAAAGGAATAGTTCTAATATATCTTCATATGCAGCTGTCATACAGATCAGTGAAACTGAAGTTCGGTGATATGATAATACAAATGAATTAGAAAAATATCCTATAAAAAGATGCAATAAAAAGAGACACCATGATGGCTAAAAACTTCAGTTTACTTCAGCTTGCTTGTTTTATATATTAATATGTTAAATTAACACATTCAAAAGCTGGAGGCATCACTGATAGGAGGAAAAGCAGAAATATTAGTTGCTGTAGTAGTGATAAAAGTTAATCCTTATAGTGAATACAGGTGAAAAATATCCACAGCATAATAATACTACGATTACGATAATTGTAGCAGCAGTGGTAACAGTAGCAATAACATTAGTAGTATGATAATAGTAGTAGCAGTAGAAGTAGCAGTGGCAGTAGCAGTAGTAAAACATTATTGTTAAATTTAGTAGTAGTAGTTGTAGTAGTAATAATAGTAGTAGGAATACCAGCAGCAATAACAATAACATTATTAGTAGTAGTAGTAGTAGTAGCAGCAGTAGCAATTATTATTATTATTATTAGTAGTAGTAGTAGTAGTAGTAATTTCTAGTAATAGAAGTAACAGTAGTAGTAAAAGTAGCTATAGTTCTAAGTGATGTCTTCACATTGGTAATAATGGTATCAAAGGCAATGCAACAATAACTAACAGAAGGAACACGAGTGGTAATGTAATAACATTAGCAGCGACAGCATCAGTGTTATTTTTAGTCGGTGCCTGAAATAACCTGACATACACTTCTGTTTAATATTACTGTCCATCTCGTATCTCAACAGCGAAGTCATCTTGCCGCAACAGATATTCCTGTTCACAAGAGTCGACGCGACCCGAGAATCCTAACTATTGTCCACAAATTGGCTGGCACTTCATTTGTTTGCTGGGTTAAGTGTCTATGAGAGGCCGATCAAGCCCAGTCAATGCGGGAGATCAACACCAGGTTGTCAAGATGTTTTTGCCAAGACAGGACACGGTGCCTTTAATAAAGACCACTTCAGCTTCCACGCAAGAACCTAACCAAGAGTTTTGCAGTCTGGTCGGCTTTCGATGAAAGCGTTGACGTTAGCAAAGGTGACAGATTATGTAATGTGTATTTATTGTCAAATCGGATAATTTATTTTTAAAATGATGATGGTGAATTTGGTGGTTATATTTTCTATGATGAAGATTATGATGATGATGATGATGATGATGATGATGATGATGATGATGATAATAATAATGAAAGTTTTTTTTTTTTGTGGTGGCAGTAATAATAGTAGTAGGTGGTGGTAATGGTGATAGTAGTAAATGAAACTGACTTTATACAAGTATAAAAAGGACTACTAATACTACTATTAAACATACTGCAATTACTACTACAACAACCGTTACATCGAATTATTACTAGAACAACCTTTACATCAAATTATAACTACAACCACCATTATTACATCAAATTACTACTACAACAATCATTACATCAAATTACAACTACAGTAACCATTATATCAAATTACTCAATACGAATATTTATTTATATCTGAATGCAAATATAAGATTGAAAGTCTATGAAAGTAGTTTAAATAAAATGCCAAATTACATAATAATTCGTTTATTTCTGATTTCCATTACAAAAAAATATATGAAAATAAACCGATCCAAAATATCTATTTTGAAATTCGTTTATTAAAAGGACTGTGTAAAATAATCATTCATTTAATTTCATTAGATGTTGCTATAGGTAGCCTTCACTTCCATGAAGATATTGATTTCGTCTATGAATTAATCCATGAACACGGAAGCTAATACTGGGATAAAAACATCACTGGATGTTCAAGATTAATTATATTAGAAAATAGCTTAAAATCTCAACTATGCAGCGGAGTGGTAGAGATAATAACATAAGAATCGCAGACGAACACTATAATCAAAAGTCATATCTCTGCTTTCCGAAAAAAATATATTGCTATCAGGGGATTATACTACCAGTGTCCTAGATTATAATAATTCAGATTTCTTTTCCTTTTGCTTTTTTTGGTCAAATGTATTATCTTCTTTAAGTTTTGACGTAAAAGCATTTAAATGTCTGTTCGCCAGACTTACCCCTTCACGATTTTCCTTTCTGAGATAAGAAGATTTAGTTATATGAAAACATATTATTTAGATAATAACAGTTCATGTTTTCAATCTCAGAGACATCCATCCGAGCCTTCAGCTACTGTCCTCGACTGAAACCTCACTATAAAAAACTGTCTCTCTCTCTGTCTGTCAGTATACACTAACTGTCTCTCTCTGTCAGTATACACTAACTGTCTCTCTCTGTCAGTATACAAAAACTGTCTCTCTCTCTGTCAGTATACAAAAACTGTCTCTCTCTCTGTCTGTCAGTATACACTAACTGTCTCTCTCTGTCACTATACAAAAACTGTCTCTCTCTCTGTCTGTCAGTATACACTAACTGTCTCTCTCTGTCAGTATACACTAACTGTCTCTCTCTGTCAGTATACAAAAACTGTCTCTCTGTCAGTATACACTAACTGTCTCTCTCTCTGTCAGTATTCAAAAACTCTCTCTCTGTCAGTATACACAAACTGTCTCTCTCTGTCTGTCAGTATACACAAACTGTCTCTCTGTCAGTATACACAAACTGTCTCTCAGTCTGTCTGTCTCTCTCTGTCAGTATACAAAAGTCTCTCTCTGTCAGTGTCTCTGTCTGTCAGTATACAAAACTGTCTCTCTCTCTATCAGTATACAAAAACTGTCTTTCTCTGTCTGTCAATATGCAAAACTGTCTCTTTCTCTATCACTTACACATAATATCTACAAATGCAGAAATACCCATACGCACATACGTATATTTAGGCCAGAGAGATATTATCCAGGTATCTATAGTCCACATACTCAATCACTGCCTTGTCAAATTATTTTCTTCATGACAGGAGTTCTACTGAATGTCTTTGATTGGTATTTTGCATTCTGTTCAGTGTTTAAGATGGAATGGCTAAACTGAACTGATGTTGTTACTTATCAGTGTGTTATACCACTACTTCACATAAAATAATTCAAAATGTTTGGATCACTCGGTCTTTTTTATTAATCTTGAATTTTTTCCACTTATTAATGCATCATTCTTCTTCGGAGGTTTGATGAGTTATTTTATTGTTCCATCCAAAGTTCTATGATCGCTGAATCATTTGCTTGTCGTGTGTTTTTCTATTAACAAACAGATTAACTGTAAATGGTGAGAATAACTCACAGAATTGTAAAATAATCGAGTTTGGTAAGAATAACTAAGGCATCTTAATGATAGTGTCTGCTAAGAATAATTTAGGAATCACAATAATGGTGTCTGGTAGGAATAATCCAAGCGTCACAATAATCGCGTATCTCACGCCATCCAATGATTATACTTGTTATAAATTCTTTGTACCAAAATTGAAACAGATCTGATAATCTGACATAGGTGTTGTTGAGTCTCGGTGATAGTAAACGTATAATTAATGCACAGTATTTAAGACTTGGCAGAAGAATCACATTTGTATTCAAGAACCTATTGGAGGCATTACGTGAGAAGCTTGACTTGTATTAAAGTTAAGTTCATGTTATTGCTTGGTGCTGCAGAAGATGTAGATAAAGAACTTGGTTAATACAGTGATTAGAAATGTACCTTTCTATCTACACGAAGACCCCAATCAATTATTCACCGCTATCTGCCGCTTGCAGTCCAAATGGGGCTTTTAAATTTAAGCACGTCATCATGTAAAAAGAATCAGTATACCACTATCTATAGTAAAACAAAATCAATGAAGCTGCGAAGAATTGCCCAAGAGTCCCTTGCAGTCTGGATCAGTGTGAGAAACAGCGACAAGGGAGCAAAATGACCCTTTAGACTACATAGAAAATTACGTGCAGGTGCCTATATCAGTTTGGACTTGACATCACAACCAAAAGAAACCTTTCGCGATCAATAAATGTCGGAACTAATGATGCATCTAGATTTTTATTTCAAGATGTTTAGGTGAGTACTTACTGAAGCAAATGTAATTGAAAGAAGTAGTAGGATAGAAGGAATTTGCGATGGTACTATAGAAACTGACAATATTATTATTATTTTTTTACAATTTTGTCGCATCTCTCTCTCTCTCTCTCTCTCTCTCTCTCTCTCTCTCTCTCTCTCTCTCTCTCTCTCTCTCTCTCTCTCTCTCTCTCTCTCTCTCTCTGTATCTGTCTCTGTTTCTGTCTCTTATTTTCTTTATATACCACTGTCCTTCTTACTTTTTCTGTTTCTGTTTCTCTGCAACTCCGAACACAGAAAAGGTATACTGTATGAGGTGACAATAAATAATTAATCTGTGATATTCAGTAGTCATCTGATAATTGTATCATCTAAACTAGAACAAAAGGAAAAATCTTTTTGACACAACCATAAGAAATTTCTTTTGACACGGAATTTATACATTACCTAATTCTTACACTGCAAATGATAGGTAATAAATAAATCAAGAAGATCAAAACTGGCAAGCTACAGACAAAACAAAACAACAGCAAAAAAATATAAAACAACTAAATAAATAACTGAAAGAAACTTGTGTTCCAATCCTGACATTTAACGTCGACCGCACTAACAGACACTCGAAGGAGTGTCTGACAATTTTATTACGTGTTAAAAATGTCTGGTTGTTCTTACTGTCGACACGAGAGTTTCAGGGTCAGGGTTCTTAACTCTGTCCGTGACTGTGGGTCTTCTTTTCATTTTCTTTAAACAGTTCAGATAAAACTAGCTATCTATAAACTTGGTATTACACATAAAGTGAAAGGTAATGAGAGATGTGCTCCTAAATGCTTTTATTTATTTATTTATTACTACTACTACTACTACTGCTGCTACTACTACTACTCCTACTACTACTACTACTGCTACTACTTCTACTACTACTACTATTATTATTACCATCATTATTATTAATTTCTAATTAAATAAAATTAATATTCTTAGAATTATGATTACATTTTTTAGCTGATTCTAAACAGAAAACATACGTCATCTGCATTTTATTTAATTTGTCACAACACTAAACAATACTGAAATACCAAAAGATCGTTCAGTTTTCTGATACGGCTGAATTATCATTGTTACTGTATTTTTTCGTCGGTTTCACATTATTTTGAAAGCATATAACCTATTTGCATCACATGCTTCTTCTGACAGCTGTCAGATTGCAAAACACGATCAGGAGTTGAAAGGGAAAACCTTTCTATTGTTATCACTAATCATGATGACATGATCTTTGACAATAAGTCGCAGTAATGTGCTTGGTAGTCAAAGGCAACAACATATTCTTTGGCCTTGCTGAAAAAAAATCCCCAAGAAAACTCTCTTGAACTCATGAAATACTTAGGAAGCCCAATTTCTTGCAAGAAGACCTGTTTCCGATCTGATCGCATTAGTGTGTCAAAAGATTTTGAACGCTATGATAAAAAGACATAACTAAACAAGATAACTAAAATCAACATGCTGCAAGTTCTTAATTTGACCATAATATTGTTTTGTATCGATGTGTAGGTTTTTATTATTATTATTTTTTTTTTCATATACGTTCATTAACTCTCCAACTGTAAGCATATCTTCGAAAATACCAATTTATAAAATCATATATATATATATACTCACATATAAATTAATAAAAACAAAAATCATTTGTGATAGAGAAAGATTACAGACAAGCTGGAGGTTATCTTCTCCTGCGAAGCCAGTCAGGCAATTAAAGAGCTGATGATTATGTGACCGACTGACCACTGAAGGAAACTTGACGAAATGTCATTTCACCTAAGATTGCAAATAACGATTTTCCCCTTTTTCTCTCATCTCGTCTCGGAACCAACATGGAATAACCGATTACTCACTTCGTATCTGGAAACCCGTCGAGAGTTGACCATCATTATTTTTCCTGCGATTAGGCTGCATATCTTGCAGACTATTTAATTAAAGCTTTTCAAGAGGTTTCATCGATTGTTTCCTTTTTTTTTTTTTTTTTTTTTTTTTTTTTTTTTTACACACACTTGGAATGCCGATGCTCGGTAATGACCGAGTTGCTTTCTGGACAGTAGCTTCAGCCACCAAATACACCTGTTGAGATGACCGTCCAATCCAATGGGTTTTTTTAAAAATGAATTATTCTTTCTCATGTACAGTACTATTGTTTACAACGTTCATGTCCATTATTTTTGTTGTTAATTTTAAAAGTAACAGCACCCGACAGGACGCACGTTGTCATTAAGGTTTTGATTTTAATAGAATACCCAGAACGACGTTACTTACAATTTGAGTACACTACGCCTCAAGCAAAGAGCGGAATAGAATTAGAGAAAAAGAAAACGAGGACTTCTATAATTGTTGCTTTGTTTGGTTGCTGCGCGTTCGCTTGCTGTCCCTTGTGACTCAGTTGCCATGCCAATGGGCTTTAGGTTGATAGATTCAGGGATAACGTTTCAATTGAGAGCTATAACAGAAAATGTAAGGCCGATTCAACAATTGTTTTCAAATTTACTTCAGTTATTTCAAAGCCTAGTAACCCAGTGTTTTAGACTGCACACCCAGAGAAAAATACCTGGAATTTATTTGAATAACCATAATCATGTCAATAGTCTTGGAATTAATACCGGTACATATCGCTGTTTGATATATGTGTCAAAAACATTTAAACAAATTATACTGACAAAAAATTACTAACAATGATATTAAATATATTTCTAAATATTTTTACAATCGCAGTGAGTAGTCTTTGAAGTTTCCTCTGTCACAAAACACGCTATCGTTTGTTCTCGATTATATGCCCGCACAGCGCACTTGAACTTTCATCACATCTTAATTGTTAACAATGTCATCAAATTATGCCGCAAATGGCAGTGGGAATCCTTAAGGTTATTTCGAGATGAAAGGAGAATATACCTTTTCACTCTGAAGATGTTTAGAAGAAAGGGGTCATTTTGACCCGAAAACAATGGGAATTCTTCAGAACAAAAATTTCTTTGAGTGTCCATAATTTCACGTGGAATCTGACTACCATTTACTCGTTAAATGAAGCTTTATTAACAACCAGTGGGAGTAGCCAAAATGGCGGCTGTTGGCTTCCTCACACAGAGCCTAATCCAACTTCCAAAGGATTTCTGTCTCTAACAAAAAATAAATGTCAGTCTTTTTCATAAAATAAATTTCTTTTGATGTTGAGTTGTCTCATAAAAAAGGGTAAAGGAACACACACACACACACACACACACATATATGTATGTATGTATGTATGTATGTATGAATGTATGTATACACATACAATAAGTCAGGAGTTTTTTCTAATCTAAAAAATCAGAGTGTGTAGGAAGGTCCGGATATTTACTCCTAACTACTAATAACACAAATTCACTTGACTGAGTTTCTGATCGAAGACTGTGAACGAATGTAGTTAATCATAATTACTACATAACATCACCTGTTACTGAAAGCATGTACAGTCACCATTGTTCCACGCACAACTGGGTATATGTTAATAACATCAGCTTTCATTGATTTTACACAAACATTGAAACATTCATGTTCTTGGTTATTTATTTATTCTTTAATTCTCTGGAGCTGAAATAAAATTAGTGTCAACGTATTTATTTAACTGGAAATGGAAACATTCGTTTGTATATTATTTCTTATTTTTTTTCTGAAATTAAACTAACTAAATTCTTTGCTTTCTCTAATAACTAAAACTATTTAAAATACACTTTCCGCTGCTCTTAAAAATGAGAGAGAGAGAGAGAGAGAGAGAGGGGGGGGTATGTAAATAATCGTTTACTGTGTATATTTTTTTAAATCCTGCCTCTTTTATCCATCCTAAAACACAAAGAATAAATATACTAAAAACTCACACATCCACTCATATACACACAATTTGTGCATTGGCCTACTTACAATTCACTCAGAATATAACATAATTATATACATATCACCATACAAAAAAATGCGAATAACCAATAACAAAACTGATAGTTAACGAAAGTTAAGTTTTCGGAAAGTTATACAATATATACGTATTTTAAAGTCAGGTTTTAATTTTTATTTAAAACTCTATATTATTTGTAACTGTCAGATAAAAGCAAAATAACTAAAATATAAATTTAAAATAAATATATCAGCTTCATTGATGTTTTTAGCGAACTGATCATGTTATACTACAATACAATCATGAATGGTCTGGATTCTTACCAAAACGTACGGAATATAACGCGTCAGTATTATTATTAACATCTGGAGATATACTTACAATTTTCTTCTCCATATGTTAAGAGTGTATATGTAATGAATATTGTATCATCTTGGTATTTCTTTCCTTCCCTATCTCTTTATCCCCATCACCCTTTCCCTTCAGACAACAGACAACAGACCTTACTTCAGAGAGCTGTTCAAAATACACATACCGAAAAAGAAACCTTGACACATGGCGTTCATGAAGAAGTCTTTTTAGTGCTGTAATTGTCTTTTAAAGAACTATTATTCCCAATTAGCAAAGCTTTCCAGATGTCTTCCAAGACTGTCTGTGAGGCGCCTAGGAGATTTGGAAGATGACGTTTTGTACACGGCCATTGACCAATATGCTAATCGATTTCTGAACTTAGAACGAGATATTACGTGTGTGTGAGTCGAGATAACAAAAAGTAAAATAGAATGTATTTTAATATAAGTCTAGAATATAAATATTACATTGATTTGCTTCACTGACAAAGTACAAATTACTGGTTGCATTCTTATCAAACACACACACACACACACACACACACACACACACACACAGATACATATTCTAAATTCAAACACACACATACAGATATATTTTCTAAATTCAAACACACCAGCATACATACACACACACACTCACAAACACACAAAGACATATTCTAAATTCAAAAACAAGAACGAGCATAAACACGCATTGTACTCTCTTACACACTTACGCATACTCACACAAATACACACACACTAACATACGAATAAATCCTCACATTCACAAATGCACAAATGTACGCACGCACAAACATATTCATTTAAAAAAAAAAAAAAAATGACACACACACACATGTAGCAAACGCGGATTATTATTATTTTTTTTTTTTTTTATTTTTTTTTTTTTATTTAAAAAAAAAAAAAAAAAATATTAAAAACATGAGAAAAATTTAAGTAATTGATCTGGACATTATTCATTGAATATTTTACTTTAGTTTTTCCAAAACTGTAATAAGGTACACCAAATTATTAAAATACACATCAACAATACGAATTGTATTTATTTTCTATTAAACCTAAATTGAATTTCCTTTATTCCTAAATTTAATATATCCTATTACGTAAGATTAATCAACATAATTCTATCAAAGTCAGGAACAATAACCAGAAAGGTAAATACATTAAATTTATTCTACTGTCAATTATTGATAGATCGATGCCGCTGGTTTGAAAAATGTATATTCCACACACAATTTTCTGATGATACGCCAGCCACTACAGATCTGTGCAGGAAAAACCTTAATCATTGGAAATCATTAAACATTAATGGAAGTCACGGGCAGTCTGGTTTCATCTCGTGCGATCACAAATGATATATAGAATGAAAACTACAGAAGAAAAATGGTGCTATATATTGAACAGAAATTGACGAAGTAAAAAATTGAGCCAGTTTATAAATGCTAATTACACTGAAAGGTTTAGATAAGTTTTTTTCGTACACGTTTTATCTATAATTTACCAGTAAGACGAATGTTAACCCAAAAATGGATAAAACTGTTAAAAGCATCTTTCAGAGGTCAATACTGTTATTTAATTTTTCTCTGTTGCATGTTTAGTGTCAGTAAAAGTGTGATAACGGAGAGAAGAAAAAGATCTTACCTTTGAGATCTTCCTTTGGTGCCATTCAAATAGCTGTCTGTCTTTCCCAGTAGTAAAATAAATAAATAAATATATATTATATATGTATTTACAGACAGTGTCCAAAAGCAAAATGAGCTAGCACTGTGGTAAGAGTCTTAAGAGTAACGTCATGAAAACGGCAAGAGAGGTAAATCGATTTTACAAGTCTGACCTTCCTCGTGTTCTAGTGTTTGTGACCTTTCATTAGGACCGAGTCGGCTCCAGCACACAAGTGGCGTTACGTAGACAACAAACAAATATGAATTCTATATGTCGTCGAGCCAGCGAATGATTCATCCTTTGAGAAACACGCTGTCAGCCATCGACACAGTCAGTGATACTTGTTATTACTGCACAGTGGTCGAATCAATACAGACATTATATGATGGAAGACCAGCGTGCATGCAAGCACAAGGTTGGCATGACGTCACTTTACAGAAGTAAATGATGGCCTACAAGTTTGCTGTAGGTATATTTCGCCTCCGGTCATTTTTATGATAATGTTTTCTTTTGTTGGACTGATGGTTGTTACAAGGCCGCTTCGTTCTTCAAACGATATTAAAAAGAAAATCCGGAAAGTGTATGGTTGGATAGAAAAATTCTTTATCTCTAATCAATTTGTAATGAAATCAAGATACAGGATATACTCACGATGAAACATCCAAAGATCCAAATCGTGCAATAGCTTTGATCACGCGGTTTTTTTTTACATTTTTTTTTTTTTTTTTATCCTTCTCGACTTCTCTCATACCTTAACAAATATCCAGGTGTGTGCTATCATGTTAACTGATGTTAACACAAATATTTCATTCACTGTATTTAGAATCTGACGTCAGTTGATAGTTTATGAACTCCAGCTTATTGCTGAACCACCTTATTTTAGTACTTAACGTTTAACGCTTGAAACTTATTTTGCGACATAAAAAGGAAAATTGACTATTGGAAAGTAGATGACAAGTCTTTGACGTAACAAAGATTTTTTTTTTTGTCTGTTAGCGCTTCCAACAGCAGACAAAGATCAAGGTATGAAATCAATGACGTATTTTCGATTCTTTCTTTTCTTTATGGTTTCAGTAGATATATCAATAAAAAGCGTCCGAGATCCACCAGTCTGCTATTAATATCTGATAATTTCTCAGAACACGAAAGTCATGACTCAATTTGTTATTGACTCAGAATAAAATATGAACGCAAGCAGATAGCCAGGCAAACCAGTGTCTTACAGTATAATTTCTTTTAACATTTGTAAAATAAAATAATAATACAACAACAGCAACACCAATGACAATAATAATAATATTAATAATACAGTTGGGCTTAAAACAATGATAGGTGAAACAAAGTAGTGTAAGTGATGAAATAGGCAATAATGGTAGCAGTAAAGGAAATAGTGTCATTACTACTGCTGCTGCTGCTAGTACTTATACAACAACAACAACAACAACAACTACTACTACTACTACTACTACTACTACTACTACTACTACTACTACTATTAATACTACTACCACAATAGTTTTGTAGTAGAAGTGAGAAAACATGTATTACTAATACGTACATGTAACAGCAGTCATCGCTATATTAGTAGCAACATCAACTTTATTGCAATGGTAGCATTCCATTAGATTTAAACAACTGCTTAAATATTTTGTCACTTCAAGAACAAAGAATTATTTAGCTGTTTGTACTTCTGTTTTGCATTGCTCGTGTAAATTATTTATATTACACAAAGATAAGCATAGTATATTATTTTGTGTCGTGTAAATTCTTTTCTCTTTAAAGCTTTTTTATTAGTGCTTTTACTATGTATATGTTTCTTTTGCCCTTAAGGGGTTAATTTTAGTTCCTTTTGTTTCTGAAAGGATATCGGAGAAAAATCTGTAATAAAATACCATTGTCATTAGTCACTCCAACTCCTATGCACCTTTGATTGTCTGCGCAAAACAAACATTATGTAGGTGTGTTTGAAAAGACAGACTGAAGGCTAAGGCAATTAGAATTGCTGCGCAGGAAAAGAAAAACAATCGCCAGTCTGAGACAGAACAATCATATTCCAATAAAATGATGGCGAATGCAGTTTACAATGGTACGCGAAGAGTGGGCAGAAGTCATTGTTAGAGATCTGCGTTCAGAATGGAAAGGTCTTTAGGGAACGCGATGCATGTTAATAAACACGTTTATCCAATGTTCAGTAAACAAACGACAAAGATTTCTTTAGTCTTCGATGAACTGTCCATTAGAAAATTCTACAAACGTCTTTCAGACAATACTGCTGCAATGTCATCAGAAGGTTACAATTATAAAAGCAAGCTATTGTAGCAGTCTTATTTGTCACAAACAAAAATAACACTTTATGATAGTGAACACACACATTAATATCTACATAGAAAAACGTACCTTTGTATATGTGTGTGTGTGTGTATGTGTGTGTGTGTGTGTGTGTGTGTGTGTGTGTGTGTGTGTGTGTGTGTGTGAATGTATTTATTTATTTATTTCAAGGTTTCAAAGCATATATTCTAATGACAGAAATAAATCCAGGGTTACCTCAGTGTGTGTGTGCTTGAGTGTAAATTACTTTCAGTACTTACCTGTGCTGTAACTGCATATATTTTTGAAAATTGTAGCTACGTTATTCATGTTACATATCATACTAATAAAATACTGTTTAAATATTTTGTAATATAAACTACATATTAAAAAATGTGATATTTTTATATTTAACCTGATAGTAAACTGACAATGTAACTGCCAATACATGTTGGGAATATTACAGAATAAATGTAAGTTTTTAAAATTCTGGTATCTTTCAGTAGCAGCTGTTAAAAACAACTGTTGAATAACAGTGCATATGCAATTTCTGTTTAGCAGAAAAGGGTTTACTGTATGTGTGTAAGTAATCGTGTATGTTTGTGGGCGTATGTGTATACATATACATATGCCATACCATATTAAATTATGCTAAACATACATACATATACGTACATACATACATACATACAAACATACATACATACACACAATGTGCCTCACTTGTATTTCCAAACGCGATAAAAATGTTAAGAATTGATGCTTTTAGATGAAACTAATGATTAATAAGTATATTGCCCATATATTTTTCTGCCTTAAGGAGTTCGTTCTTTGACTTTCGAAGGATCACCTAGATGTCTTTAAAATATTTATTTCATTTGCTTTATTTGTGCATCGTGTCTGACCGTCTGAAACTGCAGTCAGACGAGTCCAGGACTTTCAGAAAAAGGATGAAGCTGCAAAGAATATCATGATAAGACTGGTAAGATGTAGGTTAGGTCGCATCACAGAATACCACACGCAGTGTATTTAAAAGCGCTTCATTTTCTGGCTTGCTGCTAAAGAATGTTGGTCCGAGATTGACGATTCTGTTTCATGTTCAGATCCTTGGTCCCGTAATTTTGGTTTATCCAGAAAAATAAATTAAATAGCCGATATATCGTTTATTTACCGTTCGATGAAAAATAATTAAAAGTGATTGAGTAGGCTGCAACTTTGTCGCACCACCTTGCATGCTTGCCATTCCAGCAGCGATAAGGCGAGTTTAAAATGCGTTGCTTAAAACATCAATTATTTGGATGTTTTTCCAGATATATCGATTTTAGGAGTATTTATCCTACGAATTAGCCTCGAATATAAACACACTGATCTTAATTTATAATATGATGACATATGAAATGTTGTCAAAATTAGCTGTTTTATTATTATTATTATTATTATTATTATTATTATTATTATTATTATTATTATTATTATTATTATTCTCATTATCATCTTCATCATTACCATTATAATTATTGATATTATTATTATATAATGTCGATCCTTATTGCTGTGAATATTTCGATTTCTCTCAATCATTTTTTATTTTATTTTTATTTTTTGAGACAAGTTCGCTTCATATTTTCTCTGTAATTGCTTATAAATCATAAAGTGTCACTATGATTCTATTAATTAGAACTGTTTATACATAAATCACAGTTATCCTAAAGTTATGAGTAACCAATAAACATCTATTAATCAACACAATTTATTTGTAACCTTCACATCTTCTTCGAATTAGACCTCAAATTACCTATATATCATTTTAATGTGGCGTCTTTCTTGCTACTATCGATTACAAAATAATAATTTATTCTAATATTTAAAAAAAAAAAAAAAATATGGCACACAAATACATGAAGAGAAATCAAAATAAATTTAAAAATTGTAAATTTAAAAAAAAAAAAAAAAAAAAGAAGAAAAAATATTTACTGCTACAAGCACTGTAAAATGCCTAGAATTCAAGAATGGACTGTAGCTCAGTGGATGTTTTAGTCATCAGATATATGGCGATTCACCCCAGTTGCACCAGTTGATCATTCTTGTCTATGAGAGAATACGCGCATGCGTTATATGTTCAGTAAACTATACTCATCCCTCGTAATCAGGAGTACAAATATTTTAAACATATAATATTCAACAGTAGTGTTCATTTGTCCATAATTATGGCAAAATCAAGAACCAGTCAAAATGGAAAAATGGAATAGTTAAGGAAACTTAAAATTATGAACAAGAGGATCCACGAATCCTTGCTAATTTTGAATTCTGTACGTGCTTTTTGACATGGTAAGCGTAAACACAATAATAAATAACTGTATCGGAAAATTATTTAATAATTTGTATACAGTGTAGTATTTTATAATAGTTATTACAGTCAGACACAAATCAGATTTGGTTACCTGACTGAAATTACGTTCTGTATAAAAATTGAGTTAGTAATCGGTAGTAGCAGGTGTGTATAGTAACCTAATACCTCTTTACAAAACACGAACAAGAGCAGTCGATAGAAGCATTGAGCAGTCAGTGAAAGTGGAAGACAGCAGGGATCGTATGTCAGATTTCATTCGTGGATAAAAGATTCTCTTACGTGCACAATTTTGTACCTAGAAATATGCGCTCTCTCTCTCTCTCTCTCTCTCTCTCTCTCTCTCTCTCTCTCTCTCTCTCTCTCTCTCTCTCTCTCTCTCTCTCTCTCTCTCTCTCTCTCTCTCTCTCTCTCTCTCTCTCTCTCTCTCTCTCTCTCTCTCTCTCTCTCTCTCTCTCTCTCTCTCTCTCTCCTAAAACACCTGGACTGGTTATCAAGTTTAAAACATTTATTGTTGATTTTATTCGATGTTTATTATTATAATTCTTCTTCTTCTTCTTGTTGCTGTTATTATTGTTACTGAATCATGACCGTCATCATCATTATTATTATACAATGTTATATTACGATAAAAATAATTCATTTTGCCACTTGTAATGATTTTTTTATATCCATCTTCAAATAAGCATGCAAACAAGCATATACCACTGTCTTTGATAAACAAGGCTAAAAATAGAAGTAATGCGACTCTTTATTTTGACCATTAAACTGAATACAACAAGCTCTCTACTGTGCTAGCTTTTTTTGCTCAGAATTGTCTCTGCAAGACTTCCACATTAACCAAGAGAAACAGAAGAAGAAGAAGAAGAAGAAGAAAAAAAGGGAAATGAAAAAACCAACAAGCGTTCAAATTTCTGCTTTGTATTCCCTCTACAGACGAATGGAACATGAAATGGATTACGAAGACTGATTACCCCCGCGTTCTTAGTCTGACAACTCGAATCCATTTAAAAGTAATATTCCCAAGTGTTCTCGCCTTCAGTATGTTATCACAGAGCTGGTGATAAATTCTTAAATCTATGAAAATCTCAGCGAGTAGTTTTAGCAAGAAGAATTGAAATAATTTGTTGTTTGCTGGATTGATTTTTGTTTGTTTTTGTCTATTATTATTATTATTAGTAGTAGTAGTAGTAGTAGTAGTAGTAGTAGTAATAGTGACATTATAATTATTATTAGTAGTAGTAGTAGTAGTAGCTGTTGATGGTTGTTGTTTTATTTTTGTTGCTGTGTCTGTTATGGTGATGATAGTGATGTAGTTGTTCGCTTTTATATTAACGTTTCGTCTTTATTTGTAATCTAGCAATGTACCTAGATGTGTCACATCTTTCAATTAATGTATGTAAGCAATGCTGACTACTCTTTTAAAGTGAATAGTATATATCTTTTTTCTTTTTTTTTTTTCAAATATTAAAACATAACAATTCTAGAAGGCGAACAATAGCAAGACATGACAAAAGAGATACCATCTAATGTCAAATGAGGACGTAAGAATTATCGAAGAGCACACTGCCGTTTATTCTCGTGATTTCGTTGGGGAAAAAAGACATAATAAAATCATCATGCATGAGTTGCTGCTAGATCTATCGTGGAATCCACTGATGCCAAAAACATTTGTGAAGCGTCTTAGAACACAGGCCGACAAATATCCAATTCGGTTTCGAAAAAAAAAAAGTTGTTTCAACGAAAATAGAAAACATTTCAGAAACGTTTTAGACGACGTGCCCCAAAATGTCAAATTTTATTCTTATGTTCAGATTTAAAGTTTTTCATTTGTTACTTTTTTTTTAAAATTTTAGTATTTATTTTGTGTTTTTCTTTTTCTTTCTTTCTTTTTTCTTACTTTCTTTCTTTACGGTTTTCTTTCCAAAGGAGAAACATCTTAGAGCACATTAGTTTTATTATTATTTTGTGTGTGTTTACGCCTTATTTTTTTAGACGAAGATATGACAGGAATTTCTCTATCCTAGAAACATTTTTGTTGTGTGTGTTTTTGAGTGTGTGTGAAATCAACGTAAACATTATATATATATATATATATATATATAAAATCATCTGTAGTTGATTCATTTGGGTTATCACTTGTAACCATAATCGATCCAGAAGCTATCAATTTTACTCAGCTAACAATCCGAGAGGAATACCAAATGTTTCTGTTTCCTTAAAAATGACATCAAAGCGTCGCTTTTACACTGTTCAGTTAATCTCTCTCTCTCTCTCTCTCTCTCTCTCTCTCTCTCTCTCTCTCTCTCTCTCTCTCTCTCTCTCTCTCTCTCTCTCTCTCTCTCTCCTAACCCTAACCCAAACTAACCCTGACTAACTCTAACCCTGACTAAAACTAACCCTAACTAACCCTGAAACCCTAACCTAACTAACCTAAACCTAACACTGATAAAACCTAACCTGAACCTAAACCTAACCCTGAAAACCTAACCCTAAGAATAATCCTACCCTAACCCTAATCCCCTGACTAACCCGACAAACCCTAACCCCATTCTTAACCTAACCCTAAACCCTAAACCATAAACCTAACCCTAGCCTAAACCTAACCCTAACATAATCCTACCCTAACCTAACCCTAACCTTAACCTAACACTAATCTTGAAACAAACCCTGAATAACCCGACAAACCCTAACTCTAACCCAACCTAACCTAACCCTAAACCCTAAACTTAAAACCTAAAACCCTAAACCCTAAACTAACCCTAACTCTAACCCTAACCCAAAATCTATCCCTAACTCTAAACGTAACACTAACGAAGTCGTTAAACTTTATTCTAATGCTAAAACTAGTACTAATCCTCATGATAAAACAGTTTTGCAGATTATAAGACTCATAATAAACTTTAAATAATCCTAACCCTAACCCTAACCCTAACCCTAACCTACCCCTAACCCTAGCCTAATTCCTAAACATAATGCTACCCCCAAAGCCCCAACCTTAATTCATATGCTAAAACTACTTCTAATCGTGATCCTAAAAGTATTTTACACATTATGATAACAGTCATAATAGAATTTAAATAACCCTAATCCTAACACTAACCCTAACCCTAAGGCCAAGCCTAACTCTGATGCTAAACAAGTGCCTAACCTTCATACTTATGATGAGGCTATTTCTAACCATGACCCTAAAACTATTTTGCACATTCCTATAACTCTGAACCTAACTCAAACACAAAACCTAACTTTAGCCCAAACGAACTCGTTAAACTTAATTATAATGCTAAAACTAGTACTAACCCTGATGATAAAACTGTTTCGCAGATATCATAGACTCATAATATACCATAAATAACCCTAACCCTAACCCTAACCCTAATACTAACCCTAACCCTAACCCTAACCCTAACCCTAACCCTAACCTTAACCCTAACCCTAACCCTAGCCCAACTCACATGCTAATACTACTTCTAATCGAGATCGTAAAAGTATTTTACACATTATCATAACACTCATAATAAAATGTAAATAAACCTAACCCTAACCCTAACTCAGACTCTAAACCTAACCCTAACGAAAGGACTAAACTTAATTCTTATACTAACACCATTTCTAACCCTCATCCTAAAACTGTTTTGTACATTATCATTAAACTCATAATAAATTTGAAATAACAATAACCCTAATCCTAACCCTAACACTACCCCTAAACCTAATACTAACGAAGTTGATAAACTTAATTCTAATGCTAACACTAGTACACACCTTGATGATAAAACTGGTTTGAACATTACCCTACCATTCATAATAAACTTTAAATACCCCTAACCCTAACCCTAGCCTTAACCGTAACCCTAACTCTAAATCTAACTCAGACCTACTAAACCTAACCCTAACGAAAGGACTAAACTTAATTATTATACTAACACTATTTCTAACCCTCATCCTAAAACTGTTTCTTACATTATCATTCAACTCATAATACACGTGAAATAACCCTAACCGTAATCCTAACTCTAACACTAACCCTAACCCTAAGGCCAAGCCTAACTCTGACGCTAAACAAGTGCCTAACCTTCATCCTTATGCAAAGACTATTTCTAACCATGACCCTAAAATAATTTTGCACATTACTATTACCCTAAGCCTAACCCAAACACTAAACCTAACCTTAGCCCAAATCCTAACTCTAAGCAAAACCCTAACCCTAACCCTAAACCTAACACTAACGAAGTCATTAAACTTAATTCTATTGCTAACACTAGTACTAACACTGAGGATAAAACTGTTTCACAAATTATCATGACTCTTTACTAAACTTTAATAAACTTTAACTAACCCTAACCCTAATCCTTACCTAAGCCAAACTCCGAAACCTACTCCTACCAAAATCCCCAGCGTTAATTCAAATGCTAACGCTACTTCTAATCGTGGTCCTAAAAGTATTTTACACATTATGATAACACTCATAATAAAATTTAAATAACCCTAACACCAACCCTAACCATAAGGCCAATCCCTAGCTAACCAAGTGCCTAACCTTCATCCTTATGAAAAGATTAGTTCTAACCCTGATTCTCACACTATTTTACACATTATCATAACCCTAACCCTAAACCTAAAGCTAATCCTAACGAAGGAAGTAGACTTAACTGTTATGCTAACACCATTTTTAACCCTCATCCTAAAATTGTTTTGCACATTATCTTTAAATTCATAATATACGTTAAATAACAACCCAAATCCTAACCCTAACCCTAACCCTAAACTAGTCTCATCCCTAACTCGAAACGTAACACTAACGAAGTCGTTAAAGTTAATACTAATGCTAACAATAGTACTAATACTCACGATAAAAATGTTTTGCAGATTATCATAACTCATAATAAACTTTAAATAACCCTAACCCTAACCCTAAACCGAACACTAACCCTAACCCAACTCCGAAACCTTAATTCATATGCTAGAGCTACTTCTAAACGTGATTCTAAAAGTATTTTACACATTATCATAACACTCATAATAAAATTTTAAATAACTCTAACCCTAACACAAAAGACAAGCCCTAACACTAACTCTAATGCTAAACATGTGTCTAACGTTCATCCTTATGCAAAGATAATTTCTAACCATGACCCTCAAACTATTTTGCACATTATCATAGCCCAAAGCCTAACCCTAATGTTGGCCCTAACCGTAATCCTAACCGTAACCCTAAACCTAACACTAACGAAATCGTTAAACTTAATTCTAATGCTAACACTAGTAGTAACCCTGATGATAATAAGACTCATAATACATTTTAAAAATCCTTCACACTAACCCTAACCATAACCTTAAGCCTAAACCTAACCCTAACCCTAACCCTAAATATAAATATAACACTAACCATGTCGTTAAACTTAATTTTATTACTAACAATAGTACTAACACTGATTGTAAAACTGTTTCGCACATTATCACAAGACTCATAATTAACTTTAAATAACCCTAACCCTAACCTACCCACCCCTAACCCTAGCCTAACTCATATCGTGATCCTAAAAGTATTTTACATATTATCATAATAAATTTTAATTAACTTTAACCCTAACCTTAACCCTAACCCTAACCCTAACCCTAACACTAGCCCAAAACCTAAACCTAATCCTGCCCAAATCCCTAACCTTAATTCATAAGATAACGCTACTTCTAATCGTGATCCTAAAGTATTTTACATATTATCATAACACTCATAATAAAATTTAAATAAACCTAACCCTAACCCTAAACCTAAAAGTAACCCTAACCCTAACCCAACTCCTAAACCTAATGCTACCCAAATCCACAACCTTAATTTATATACTAACACTACTTCTAAACGTGATCCTAAAAGTATTTTACACATTATGATAACAGTTATAATAACATTTAAATAAACTTAACCCTAATCCTAACCCTGACCCTAAGGCCAAGCCTAACTCTAACTCTGACGCTAAACAAATGCCTAACTTTCATCCTTATGCTAAGAATATTTCTAACCATGATCCTAACACTATTTTGCACATTATTATAACCCTAAGCCTAACAAAACACTAACCCATATCTTAGCCCAAAACCTAACCATAATCATAAACTTAAACCTAACACTAACGAAGTCGTTAAACGTAATTCTGTTCCTAACACTAGTACTAACCCGTATGATAAAACTGTTTCTCAGATTATGATAAGACTCATGATAAACTTTAAATAACCTTAACACTAACCCTAACTTTAACCCTAACCCTAGCCGAAATCCTAAACCTAATGCTATCCAAATCCCCAATCTTAATTCATATGCTAACGCTTCTTCTAATCGTGATACTAATTTTTTTTTTCACATTATCATAACAGTCACAATAAAATTTAAATAACCCTAACCCTAATCCTAACCCTGACCCTAAGGTCAAGCCCTAACACTAATTCTAACGCTAAACAAATGCCTAACTTTCATCCTTATGCTAAGACTATTTCTAACCATGATCCTAAAACTATTTTAACCGTAAGCCTAACCCAAACACTAACCCTAACTTTACCCCAAATCCTAACCCTAACTCAGGCCCTAAACCTAACCCTAACGAAGGAACTAAACTTAAATCTTATTATTAAATCTCATCCTAAAACTGCTTTGCACATTATCAGTAAACTCAAAATAAACTTTAAATAACCCTAACCCTAACTCAGACATTACCCCTAACTCTAAACCTAACACTAACGAAGTCGTTAAACTTAATTCTAATGCTAACACTAGTACTAACCCTGATGATAAAACTGTTTTGCAGATTATCATAAGACTCCTAATAAACTTAAATAACCCTCACCCTAACCCTAACCTACCCCTAACCCTAGCCTAACTCCTAAACCTAATGCTACTCAAAACCCAACCCTTATTTCATATGGTAACGCTACTTCTAATCGTGATCCTAAAAGTATTTTACACATTATGATAAGTCATAATAAAATTTAAATAACCCTAAACCTAAACCTAAACCCTAACCCTATCTCTAACCCTAACCCTAACCCTAACCCTAATCCTAACCCTAACCCTCTCTCTGTGTCTTTTTCTTTTCTTTAAACGTTACCATATGCATTGTAACATTATTTAATATTATATATTGTCGGTGATTCAATACATTGGTCTTCAAAGACGTTACACACACACGCATACACACATGTATATGCCATATGTTTTCATTTCCTGTACATTAAAAAACCAGTCAGTGTTTTGATAGACACTACTTTATTTTCACACAGATATCCTGCGTATTGCTTTAGTACTCGGCATATTTTCGCTTCAGAAAATACGTAACTGGATGTTCGTGTATCAAAATACAAGACCACATATAATTATAATCAAACTGAGCATTTCTTTCAGAAAGCCAACAACAAGGAAGGTAATAAAAGCAAGGTGTTTCACTAAAGTTAATTAGGAGCATTTTATGTAAACATCTTCGATAATTCAAATATATCATCAGTGCAAATCATTACTCTGCTGGAAAGTATCAACATTAAGCAAAACACTTTCTGGTTAATTCTACCGTCTCAGTCATCCATGCAAAAATATCGGATCTGTGCAACGTGTCCCGATCAGAGAATGAACTGAATTTACTCGCAGTGTTTGTTTTAACAATAGATGTATACTGATCGAAATTAAGTAATGTATCTGAGATTTTTTTAAAAGTGTTCTGGTTGCTGTGTGGCATGGTGTGTGTGTGTGTGTGTGTGTGTGTGTGTGTGTGTGTGTGAGAGAGAGATTTAAACTTATGTAATTAAACATATGTTTCATCAAGTTTCTGTTTTAGCCAGTGCCATGTAAATTATCCATATCTAAAATAGTAATGAATAACAATGATTTTCTGAACCGATTTAATAAATAAAAAAAATAAAACATTGTAGAACCGAAGTTATAAAGCCTGTTTTTCTTAACCGTCGGATTGTTAATGAATTTTTTATACATACTCTGTAAGATAAAAACAAAATTCACAAATTTCTTTCTTTTAGCACAATTTCTTGACAAAGCTGTTGGTCAGTCGTGAACACTAACATCATTACACTTCCATAATGCCTCATCGTGACCATTGACTTACATTCTTTACCAAAACAATAAGTAATATTGCAGATCCTTTCACAAATCCTAACAGACTTTTTATCTCCTGTGTCTCATAACGATCACGTTATTTGCGTGCTGCTAAACAAAATGATACATAAAATCAGATATCCTGATGCAGAAACTAATACAATTTTTATCTTCGCGGCTTTGTAAGGGTCAGGTTCATTGCTACAGAAACTAGAGCTAAAACGTGATGTTCCGATCTGAACATTAACACTGCTTCACATCTTCTTTATCAAATTCTCACGTTCGTGTATCAATTTGCGACGTTTGATATCCGTCAGGAATATGTCGTTAAGTACGTACATGTGTATCCGACTGGTGTTGACGAGAATTTGAAGTTATTATTATAATTATTTAGTTTCTGAAAAAAAGGGAGGTGTCTGGAGGAACGACAAATCAGGATAATACAAAATAATGATGATGATGATGATGTTGATAATGATAATTCTATTTTTGTTATTCATTTTCGAATACTAATGGTTTCATACAGTCTACTGAAGAAACTAATTCGACATCTTGAAAGATTTTATTTCTATGACATTATAACATATTCCAGGAAAAAAGAGGCCACTTTCCTGTCCCTAAAAAACCAGGCAAGAAACAAGACTACCATGTTCAAATACTTGACATTACGTGACAGATCAGACTACTACATCACTTAAGCTACATTCTTGTTCATGGATACTAGGCGACAGATAAAACAACTGCATCGCCAAAGCCATATTGTAGTTATGGAATACCAAGCGACAAAAAAGTAGTGTCTGTCACAAGTTATTAATATCGTTTATGAATTAAAAGTAATCTCACAAAACTCTGACTTGTTTTTTAATGTACAGGAAATGAAAAAATATGGCTTACATGTGTGTGTGTGTGTGTGTGTGTGTGTGTTTGTGTGTGTGTGTGTGTCACCAACAAAATATAATGCTAAATAATCACCAACAAAATATAATGCTAAATAATGTTACAACGCTAAGATGACTCTTGTAACTAGATACTACGTCGATACTGAGGCAACACAGAATACAACATCGCTAAGGCTACGTTTCCCTTCTTGAATTCTGTGCGTTAGACAAAACTGCAGTAACGTTAAGGCCATGCCATCGTTCATGAATATGAAACAACAGGCAAGACTACCACAGTGCTAAGACTACATTCTTGTTACTGGATACCAGGTGACAAATGCGACAACTGCATCATTAAGGCCACGGTTTCTGTTTCTACATACTAGGCAACACTCGAGAACCCTTAACGCGCGAGAGCTGAATCACCACCTTCTTGTTCCGGTGTACAAACAGTTGGTTAGTCTCGACTAATCGATAAGGCATAGAGTGCACGTGATTCCATGGCAAGCTAGTGACCGTTCCGAGTTAAAATAAGCCAGCTGCCTTGGCATGGTCAGCTTCGTTTTAGCTCATAGACTGTGGAGCGGCAGTACTGGCCTGGACTGACATTGATTTTCCTGTGCTCTATCAATAACAGGTAAATTTGACAGCAGTCTATTTATGGAATTAAGCCACTAGAAAACTAGAGACAAGAACAAAAATACCCACATTAGTTTCTTTCTGCGTTAAGCCGCGTCAGGAACAAAACCGAACGCGATGTTTGTTTTCTTTTCTTTCTCTTTTAGGGATAGACGTTATTTTGTGAGCTTGAAATTATAGACAGCTACTCTTAAGATAATGTTTCGTTGCATGAACCTCCCTTAAGACAAATATATTAATCGATTCGATATTCTTCATTAAAAACGAGGTCATTATTTTTTACCAACATTTCCTCCTCGTCTGAAATTGTTGACACAGAATTCGGCTCTGAGAAGTCGAAATCATAATTTAAATATAAATATAACTGTTCTTGCAGGCACAGTGTCCATTTGTAAATGCTACCTATTTCTTTTTCAGAAAAAATAATCATCACTACAATCATCATCATCATCATCATTATTATTATTATTATTATTATTATTATTATTATTATTTGTATTTGGAATGATGACTGTTCCTTTTATTGTCGCCATTATTTGTTTTGGGGTTGTTGTTTTTTTTTGTTGATTACCGTCACAACAGCTTTGTTCTGTCAATCGAGTTGTCTTTTTTCCCAGGAATGTTGCAGTGAAAAACTTGAAAGACTGTTACATTATTTATGGAGATATTTCATACTTTAGTCTCTGAACACGACAGCTTAATGACTAGCGTGAGATTTCAGCCAGATATGATTTCGCTGTCACTTAACTCGGCTATCCATTATAAGAGGTGGCATTTTAGTCGCTAATAACAGTAATACAAGCTGGGGGAATATTCTAAACAAATACGTAAAACATAATAAAAGGCCATTATACTGTAATCATTGATGTACGAGTTTTGTTATACACATACGTTGTCATCGCAGAAATGGCAAGGTTGTTCGATTATTTGGTAGATTTTACAATGATTTTGTTGATGTACGTATATAAATAAACAGATATGATATACAATACAATACAATGCAGTAAATATAATACAAGATAACTTAATACAAGGCTGAAATAGACAGATTTCCAAATATTTAACATAAATCTGTTTTCGTGTCTATCTTTCTTCATGCTTTCTATTTAAACCTACGTCCTGTCTTATTTACCTGCTAACTTTACTTACTTAGTTTCGTATTTAATTACTTACGTACGTACATACCTCATTACGTAGTAAGTTTCTTGAAATCGTTCTTAAATTGTATTAACGTTTAACGCAGTGGATGTTATAATTCAACAAGAATTCGTTATCTGATGAAATGTGTTGAATAAAATAAAATAAATAATAATAAATACTAATAACATTAGTAAATAATAATAAATAATAATAATAATAATAATAATAATAATAAAAAAATCACACACAATAAAATAAAACAAAGCCAATAAAACAATAATCCCCGACTCACATGCTGCACTTAGCATGGAAATGAGTAATATTGATATCCATTGAAAAGAAACAATTTCCATCGGAAATATCCTTTTACCGATAAACGATTTTCTCACCTAAATAATTAGTGTGGTAACCTATTGAATAATATTCTCAAAATAAATAGCTAAATGTAATTTTATTGACTCAGCTATATGTATTGAAATAATCTGTGGTAACTGTTAAAGTACATTTAAAAAACCCAAACAAACAAAAAATACAAACAAAAAAATAAAATAAAATAAAAGAAGAAGAAAAAGAAGAAAGAAGAAACGAAAAGAAAGAAAAGTTATTGCAAAAAGGTGAGACTGAATGTTCTTCCAGATGTGAAAGACCAATACCCGACTACGTTGCCATTTTTAAACTGTAATATATTCCGAATATATATATATATATATATACACACACACACATACATACATACATACATACATACATACGCGTCTAATGTATATAATTATAACACCGAAATATTATTTAAAATTTCATGTTAAATTTTAATGAACTAAACAATAAAATGGTTGTGATACGCGTTATAAAACCATATATTTATTTATTACATTACTGTTGTTATAATTGTTTTTAATTAATTATTTTATTATATTTGTAAAATATAATAAAATAATTATCATTTATTTTATAAAAAATAAAAAAGATTTTTTTTTTTTTTTTTTTTATGTCTTAATTTATATCATGGAATTAATTAATCGCAGTACTGGATGCTTATTCTCTTGGAGTTGAGAAATGGCGCTGGTAGTTGATGCGACTCAGAAAAACCTGATGGAAAGGACGACTGACTGATAATGATCTGGAAAATGAGTAACTAGCTCGCCAAATTATACCGGATTAGCGATGGAATCGTATTTCTAAAGTCGGGGTTAGTATAGGAAAATCCCAGTGTTAGTTAGTTAGTCTGTTTGTTTTTATTGTTTTTCCATATATCCACGTGCGCATGCGTGCGTACGTTGTAAATTAAGGCATGGTTTTAATGCACTGTGGAAACGACCATTGCTTGAAACACCAGACCTACATTATTATAACAAAGATATTTTAGTCCCAAATAATATGAAAATAAAACGCGAGAGAGTTTCTAATGCACTCTTTATTATCTTTAATAAAACTTAAACCTCTAGTTCTGAATAATTTGAGCAACACGAGACAAACTTCAATCAACCAATCATGTCACCGGAGTGACGTAGGGCTAACCCCTGGTGCCAAGGCAACAAGCTTTTCTCTTTTTTCTTCGGCTTAACACGCTCATAATTGTTTTGTTTCTCCTCCCCAAAGATGTTAAAAGCACACGAGCCGCAGAGTGCCATCCGTGACTCATCGGATTTATAATTGCTCACGTTCTTCCTTGGATGTGAAAAAAAAAAAAATAATAATAATAATAATAATATCTTGGACTTAAAAGGAAAAAAAAAAAAAAAAAAAAAAATGTTTCAAAAATAAAACGTGATAAAATAAATAAATTTAAAATGAAAATCTCTTGAGCGTTGAAATTTTAGCTTCCAGAAAGATTTAAAAATGATTTAATAATCAAAGAAAGACTTAGTATTGTGTTTCACAGGCTTTAAGATATTTTTGTAGGCAACTCAGCTTATGTGCCATCTGCATGGATTAAGACGTTTAAATTTTTTTTTTCAGCAAAGGAACAACACATACTACTAAAAATGGCTTGTCCTGTCAGTGGTAAAACAGAACTGACACAATGAAATAAAAACAAAGCTGTAGTCATATTTTATTCATGTAAGACACTTGTTCTTTAACTGGATTCTAAACAACATCCTGTGACGGAATCTCCTGGGAAACGATCCCGTCAGACGAGCGACACTGCGTTGTTTTCACGAGATGTCTGTGGCTCACTGATAGTGAACAGGCCCGAGGCTTTGTACGTCGCAAGTTCGACTCGTGTTTGGTGTGTCAAAGGCTACATCTTCCCTGCTCACACAGAAGTACAGTGAACTGGCGTGTTGTTGGTATTAAGTCGGAACACGCGACAGTGGTGGCTCTTAGTGACGAAGACTACAGAGTAGTTTTATGTCCTGTTGAATTTAAACTGTCGTTGATTAAATGCTAATCTGGAAGGTTTTTAAAAGCAGCCTTCTTTCACACTTCCTAAAATTTTCGTGACATATTAATTATAGCTATTATATTTTCATTTTTTAATTACTATAGTTGTATCCAATATTTTATAAAATTATTATCTAAATATAGTTTATATAATGATAATCAGAAGCTAAACAAATGTATGATATTTTTCTTCGTCTCTCTCTCTTTCTCTCTACTTACTCCCTATTTTTTCTACTTTTTTTTCTCTCCGACTCCCTCACTTATAAACTTCTTAATGTCGTCTTTAATTCTGTAGATCTGATTTATGATGAAACATTTCATTTTAAAAGTGTTTTTAGAAATTATTTACCCATCCCCTTTATTCCCTTCATTTAGACTCAGTTAAAGCCATTAGAAATCGTCTGCACAAAACAGATACAAATAATTCAAACAATTTTCGATAACATTAGATTTTATTAATATGCCTGGAAATGATGTAGGAGTGTAATTATCCATATATATTGTTACCCATCGTTTCATAAACGCAGAAGAATACAGCGAAGTGATTGGTTTGAACAATGCAAACCTGCACTAAATAGTTTATAGTGAGTTCTAAATGGATTGGGCTGCAGCACAGAGTTATGGATTTTTCTCAGTAACTATAACCGAACAGTCATAATGGTTTGTTATTAGCAAGTAATAACCTAACACAGAGAGAACATACATTTTACTAATTTCGTAAATCAATATTTCTGAAAGTAATCCACTGACGTTGATGATATTGCGGACTGGGTTCGATAAACGACGTATCTTTTTTAACACAGGTAATTAAAACTGTAGTCTTATATATATATATATATATATTATTTATCTTAACTAAAGTCATAAATGAATCATAAACATGTAAATATTTAGAGAGAGTAAGGGAGAGAGAGCGAGGGAGAAGGAGGGAGTGAGATGGGGAAGGAAAAGAGAGAGAGAGAGAGAGAGAGAGAGAGAGAGAGAGAGAGAGATTCCTTTAGTTACCGTTGTGAAATTTATTTAGTATGATAACAACGTAAATCAAATTATTAAAAATATAAAATAAAATAAAAATTTCAGTGTAACCGCTGGACATTATAAACTTTGTATTTCTGCAATTACAATTTTAATTAATTGCTGGATGTGTGATACGAGCCCCTTGCCTACCAGCGTATGTGCAGTGGCTTAACCACCAAACCGCCACAATCAACGTGGCCGATGAATCTATATATAGGTTTGAAGTGACAGTTTATAGCGGGATTCTTTCATCAGACTGTGTGTTACTGAAATAACAGGTTAGCAGTGACAATTTATAGGAGATTATCTTCCAAACTGCCATGGAAGCAGTAATCAGAAGCACTTTCTTGTCAGATACGGCCAGTGATAATTACTCACGATAATTTACTCTCTAACGATGTTTCTCGCTTCTGCCACAAAGGATGGTGGTATGTGGAGGGGGCGGGAAGACGAAGACCCAGAGCAACGTTTTGAATGACCAATTATATTATCTGCGTGCCGATGGTTTATAAGGGACGCACCAAAAGCCTGCACTGTATCACGCTTTTCCACCGGATGTGTTTACCGATGTTGCGAAGCCATGTGGCACACCTAATGATTGGCTTTAATGCTTCGTTGCATCTTAAATTGAAATTTACATCACAGCAGCATTCATAAATCCGCCTTTGGTGAAATGAATTGAAGAATAATGCTTTTCTATGGTAATAGGATTCGGTTTTTCAAATAAAGATAACAAAGCCTAGATGTGGTTTGAAAATGAGTTCATTCGATTTAAAAAAATAAATAATAGAATATATAAAAACTAACTATATAAATAATGACAAAATTGATATTGTCGACAGTTTGAAAATAAATAAATATATCTATGTATGTATGTATGTATGTATATATGTATGTATGTATGTATGTATGTATGTATGTATGTATGTATGTATGTATGTATGTATGTATGTATGTATGTATATATGGATGTATGGATGTATGGATGTATGTACGTATGTATGTATATATAAAATATTTTTTTCGTAACTTACTGTTTCTACAGAATAAAATAACGCATATGAATTTTATTCTACTTCAGTTCTTTTCACTCCCACACACTCACCAATATTTGCCTACTTTCTCTCACACAAAAGCTATCAGGCTCATCTGCACACTCCCACACGTAATTTAATACACACAAATAAAGAAGACGCTGATTCAGCTTCTCTTTGTTAATATTCAAGTTTCATTTAACATGCTATGAACTATATTATAGCTCATTCATCTATTGCATGTTGATATTCAAGTTTCATTTAATATGCTATAAACTGTATAATGTATATAATGTTGGATGTATTTGTCTAATAATATTGAACAACATTCCTCTAATACGTGTTCCACACGAAGGTGTAAAAACACCAGCGTCTCTTGTTGCTTCACTTCGTTCACGCGATCACAGATTATTGCTAAATCAGAAAGAAACATCAATATGGGCTGCTTTTACTAATTCTTTTCTCCACCAGTGTCCTCGTCACCTCTACATTGATTGCGCTCCTTTGGTTTATCTCTGTTCTGGCAATCACAGAATGAGATCTGAGCATTTATCTCAATAAAGATTGGATCAAAGCCCGTCTGATTTTATACCAGTTGAAGGTGGTGACGATGACACTGCTGGTGAAGGAGTCATTCTAAGGTGCACTTACGACAAACAACTTTAATTACATACTCAGGCAAACAAAAAGCGCAACAGTCGCCGTTAATAATAATAAAAAGACCGACATGCTTTATTCCAATTGGATTTGCAGTTGAGGCGTGGCTAATACCGAAAAAAAATAATAATACAAGTAAAATTCAATAAGTAGCAATTCTAATTATTCTGTCCTTACCTGAAGTCGTCCACAACAGAACATCACCACGATCACATCCAAAATTGGAACCCAGACTAAGTGCATGGATTCCTTCGCCTTCCGTGCCCACTCGCCCTTCGTCTGCACTCCACGCCAATGGCATAGGACAATTAATTGCAATCCCTCACATCAACATCATATTGCTGGTAAAAGATGGCAGTGGCCAGCATTTCTTGTTCAGCTAAAGTCGGACTATATGTCATTTACTAAACTAGGTTAACGCTTTCTGATTTCACTGCTCTCTGAATCCATTACCAAGAAAATCAGTAATTGAATTTCCACCGTGTCAACCAGATGTTTTGTTATCTCCCGAATCACAGCGAAAGGTATCCAACCCCGTTGCATAACGGGTCTGTATTCAGTAATGTGTTGCAGTGACGGTATATCTGTGTGTAGGTAGAAGTAATTCCAGATCGCAGCGGGAGCCGAGGTGGCATTGTCACATTCGACGACATTTGGCGCGGGCAGAACACGCGCGGTCACTGGCTGCTACGGAGATCCGTCTCCATAATGAAGTGCCGGGGTCGATTATCGAGACGCTCGATCACCAATCTGTCTGCCTATCATTCATTCCTCCATGTTTCATCATATTTCAAGGTACACGCATGCCAATACCGATACGTGTTTTCCGCTCACCATTGATATTCCCCACTTGTATCTAAGCGCTCGTTTTCAACAATGGACTAATATTGGTTTGCTGGACTTCAGACGTTTCCCGCCAGTCGTTACCAAGGCAACACGTCCATCGCTATTTGAAAATAACCTGGCATTTCGATGGAAGGTGACAGACCTAAACATCCAGCTTGTTAAGAGAATTTTAGAGTTTCCCCACCCTCCGGCTTTATATTCGCAGATGTCGGAATGATTTCTGAAGTGCAATACACACGAGGCGGGAGTAGGATCGATATTATTGTTGCTTGAAATTAGTTACACAAATTAGTGTTGTGCTGTATTGTAGTCGACATACCCTTATGTACAGTGACGAATAGGTGGCATTTTACCTTTACACTGTTATCCAAATAAGCAACGACTTGGGAATATGCAATTAATACTGCTAGCCTGTCGGATGCATCGGTGCGCTCAGGCGCAATTCTCATGTCGACGAGAATATGGCGCTTCTGTTGGAATTTAGATTTCGTGTCGTTTAGTAATTCAATATGGAATATTAACACCAATTTGATACAACATTCGCCTTACATTTGATCTCATTAGTGACATGTTCGTTCGAAGAGTCAATCAAATTAGCGTCCATAATGAAGCTACGGTTCGTCGTGTAACCCAAAATTGAGGAGCCTTTTAATCATAGTGAAATGAATTTTGTTTATAACCTCATAAACCGTTATTTGTCGGTCACTGAAAATTGTTTATTATTATTAATTTTAACATCATCATCACCATCATCATCATCCACATAATCATCATCATCATTCCATAGCAACATATTTCTATACATTTAGATAAAATGAATACAAACATGAAATATAGACCAATACACAATGTCATATACTCACAAACACAAACATATGAAATCGTGGGTTTATATATACATATGTATTTGTATCCTTGATTTTAACTTCCTTTAACGTAGTGATGAAAAATGTTTTTAAAAAGAATGAAAAAAGAGGTTTCTTTATATATTTCTCTATCTGTATTTATATGTCTTGTATATGTATGTATGTATGTATTTATGTGTGTTTATGTACGAATGTATGTATGTGTGTGTGTGTGTGTGTGTGTGTGTGTGTGTTTTCTATCAATCCATACATCAAGCCATTAACCAATCAATCTTTCTATCTGTCTGTCTGTCTCATTCTCTACGACTGCAAATGGCACGGAAATAATTATTTAAATGGAATATGGCAGGTTATTAAACTGAAAATGATTTTTTTAAATATTAAATTTAAATTATTCCTATTCAGTACCGACTGCAATAATACTATTTTTAGGTAAATATTTACCTCAAGTATTATTATTTATTTACTTAAAAATATCTTTAGTTCACTAAATTTGTGTCACATGTTGCATTTATTTAAATAAAAATTATATTCTTTTGTTGAAAATATTAAGTCGGATTTCCGATTACAATTCATTCAGTTAGAATCCGAAAATAAATAAGAAAACTTGAATTAGTTTTTCTTAGATGCATTAAGAGATATTTTCATTAGAAGAAAAGAAAGAAGATATCTTCTTTATTTTTGTTTTTTAAAAAGTTTCAACTTGACGTTATTTTTTACGTTTTGTTCTTTCAAAAATTATGAATTCCTTTTTTGATCTTAATCGACTATATATGAATTTTAATATGACTTTAAGTCTTTACCAAGAAAGGAAATGGAAGATTAAACTATTTTTAAGCTGTTTTTGTTTCTTTAACAAACAAACAAAATAAATAAACAAACAAGTAAGCAATCACAAATACAAATAAATAAATATTACCGTTAATTAATTAAATAACTAAAACGAATGAAATAAATCCGAATTGTAAATAAACATAAAAAGCTGATCAATAAAGTAAAATAAAGTAGAATAAAATAAAATAAAATAAAAATAAAAGACAGAATAAAGATTTTTACTGAAAAGTCGTATGATCTACATTTTCATCTAAATCAATGTACAGAGAAACATATTATAGTCCTCGCTGTTTTATCTGATCATAGTTTGGACGAACTTTGACAGTTGCTGGTATAATTTCCATTCCAGAACTTTCCCCGGGAGACCTCTCCAACAAAAAACCATTTCAGGCTGGATACAGCCAAGGTTATGGTGTTGTTTAAAACCCAGTATCGTGCAATATCTCATAAAAACAGTCAGATTTTTTTTTCATTCTTTTTCTTCTTGATGACTTTCGGTACAAGCATGTGAGGACAGACAAGGTTAATGTTTTTGTATGCTAGTCCAAACAAATAATAATAAAAAAAAAAAACTGGGCCTCTAAGACTGAAGACGTTATAAAACTGATCTTTCATATCGAACATTTAAATAATTTAGTCAATCCATACGTTTAGAATTGACGTAATGACTTTTCCTTTTGTAATCTCATGATTAAATTTAAGATTCAGACATCTACAATTGAATGTTGAATTAGATTATATCTATTTTGCTACGTTTTTTCCTTTTTTTTCAGTGACTTTAACCTGTCTTCTACAAGATTTAAACGTTTAATCTTGCACACTTATTTTTATACTTTGACGTAATAATATGAAACTATAATTATACGGTTATAATTCGGAATTAAGATACCAATATAGCTATTAGATCTCACTCTTTTGAAGCACTTCTGTTTGGACTCTCTTCAAAGCAGTAACACTAGTAACGACTGCCATTAGCTAGCTGGTTCTGTGATCGTGTCTGAATGCCGACTTACTGTTAAACTACTAAGACTCCTTGTGTATATGGTGCAATATTACTTTACGTAGGTTTTAGATTGTTAACTGGTTATGCTACAAAACATTTGTGTGCATTTTAAGTGAATATAGGCATGTTTGATTATTGTTTGAATTATCTGTCTGATACACTGTAAAAGATTTGTATGTTACTGATAGAAAATAGGAAGAATTTCTATCTTGTAAGTTAATAATTCTGAGCAGGAACGAATAGGATGAACTAAAAATAATAATTTTTACGCCAAACATTTTTCAAGATTAATTACTCAATCTCTGATTGGTGTTTTATTTATTCAGTTTGAATTCAAGAAGTAGATTTAGGATATAAATCCAATGGTGTTTTAACTCCACTTCTTAAATACTTTTAATTCCAAACGTTTGTGGAAGATGATAGTGATGATGATGATGAAACTTAATATAAAATTTAATCACTATTTGTAGCAACATATTCCAGTGTTTGTAATGTTTATGCTTTCTAGTATAATCTTTACAATTAATCTCATGTATTTTTATAACCAGAGCTTGAAGGATATGTCAGTGAATAAAGAACAAATGCTCAAAAAATAATTTCATATACATTTATTTATGAAAACAAACAAAAAATATTAAAATTAATTAAAACAAAAAATCAAGATGATTAATAACATCACTATAAAATCACATGATATGGATATCACAATAAATATAAATATATGTACATGTTTGTGTGTGTATAATACATGGAATAAATGTCAATAAATATAAAGTTATTACGAATTACATTTTAAAAAAGTATGTAATGTCATTGAAGAAATTATGGAAAATAAGGATAAAAAAGTGCAACAAAAGTTTCAAAAAATCATCTTTTATCATTTATTAATAATGAAAATTTGAAAAATGTTTCTACAAAAAGAAAGTATCCTTATTGTAACATTCGGTGTTTCGTGTTTCAAGTACATGTATATCAAATGTATCAACGGTTAAAAGAAAATGTATAGAAAATATACTAACACATAAAACCTATGTTATGATGGACACTGCAAGATTCATAGATGTAAAGTACAAATCATTTTAAATAAAACAGAATTTAACAGAAAAAGAGAAAACGACATAGTGTATTGTATATCAAACACTGTACATATAAAAAAAAAAAAAAAAATAAAATAAAATACCAAAACAGCAAAAACATAAAATAATGCTGATTGTAAATTAAATAATAGAAAATGAAACTAATTAATGTAATAAATATGATGATAAATCCACTAATATACACTGTCTTTGGAATACATTGATAAAAATATAACTTTAATGTCATGAAAAAGACCGTCCTTTTTGTCAGAAATTTGGCTAAGTGATTTGCTATGAACATGATAGGCTTGTTTGGCAAATTTTTTAATAGAAGCACATGATTATTTTCTTCTTCTTTTATATCATTATAACTGAAGTACCATAATTACTGAAATTGTTAAATTACAAACATTTGAAAAACATTTTTTATAACATAATTCAATTATTTGTTTAATTCAATTGCTTCAACATATCTACAAACTAAAAACCTTAAACAATGTAAATAATGTTTGTTTTCTCAAAATTCCAGTTAAACCAAAAATGTGTTCTGACCTTATTATTTACTACAGATTTTAATTTGAATAAAATTTATATTATACATTTGTATCCTTAAATTTATCTTTTTGGCTACTGAACTAAATTTTGATTGGTTCATAACAGTCACATGGTTAATGAGCATGGTATTTACTGGTCAGTTATTCTCAAGTGTCTTGCCTCAGCAGCAAATAAACATCAATGAAATATGTATTTCTATAACTGATAAAAATCTAACATGATAATGGACTGTATATATGCATATGTACACACTTACATACTAACACACAAAATTATATCAGTCATATGATTTTTAATAGATCTTTTTAAAATCTACCTTTAATATGTAAATTTTTATTAATTAATGTATTAAATTGATCTCTGTAAATTATTTTCAGCTATTAAAGATATTTAGTAATCATAAAATTCTTCTTTTTTTTTTCATGTTACAATATTGAAAAATAAATTATTTATCAACCAAACAAATGCTATGGTTTGACATTCGCCATGTCCTTTGTGGTTTTTGTTTACTGAATTAGATAATGACAGTACTTTGCAAATGTAATATTTAATTTCTGCCTGTCTGAACCGTTTTGTAATTTCAAGTTAACATGAAATTCTTCTCCTTTTGGGGAATACTTCAATAAGAAGACCAATAATTTATTATTTATTTTTCACATAAAGATCAATAATGCTTTTAAAAAATGTTTATATAGTCCAACAGTACATTATTATTATTATTATTATTATTATTATTATTATTATTATTATTAATAGTAGTAGTAGTAGTAGTACTGTAATAATTGATTTTGAATCTAAAGCTGCATTCTCATTACTATTTATTTTATTTTATTTTACACACATGTAGTCAATAAGGTCACACTCATGTTTCACATACTCAAACAATCACACAGACTTTGTGGTAGAGACTGGGTCTCCAGGGATGGAATTCTGACTAAATGCTATGCAGGAAGCATGTGTCAGACTTTTTATAATTAGCTTGCCCACAGATCTAGTTTTTGCTATCATCCAAGTACTTGTGTGACTCCCTTTGGTTGGTTCCTTTCCTTTTTGTTGTCTGAGGGTTTCCTTTGTCAGCCTGCTTCAAAGCATGTACTCTCCATGACAAAGCAAAGAGGTCTACCTGAAAATTACAGAAACATAATATTCCATGAGTTTGGGGGTTTTGAAAAAATATTTATTTACATTTGTAATGATGAACCATTACATTACTTTTAATTTCATAAATTATTGAAGTTGAAACTTTTAACAAAATTAAATGGATTAGTCAGCTGAGATATCAGTTACATATACTAACCAAATTGTGATAGTTGATACTGTGACCATAAGAGCACAGCCACAATGAGTATTGTAAATACATATGTATGTATTTGGAAATATTTATATTAATTGCTTAACTCTTTTTTCATTATATTAAGAGATTGTTAGGTAATGATATTCACCTACTGAAAATTCAGTTATAAAATTACATACAAAAGCTAAATCAAGACTTCATACTAAGCCCATAACAGAAGTGCCACATTACTCAGTGGTTGTTATAAGTAGAAGTTTTTGAATTGTTAAAATTTGTTCTTGTGCCAGATCTTCTTTTTTATTTTAATTAAGAACTTTTAAGTTCACAAAACTTATACCAAACCAGTAATAAAAAATAAAATAAATACAAATAATATTACTATCTATGCTGTTTATTTGTGTCCCATGTGACAGTGAAATGCACATTATTAAAATATCAGTTACTTTAATCATTTTTTATATTGATTTATCTACCACTTGGATAATTTATAACTGATTTTTACTTCTTTTGTGCCAAAACCCACTGAGGCACAATCTACAGTGAATAATATCAGTAACTTTAAATTTATGCCCCTGTGTCAACATTACTGTGACATAAAACAGATAAATAGAAACCTTGTTGTACATTCAGTAGTGTCCAAAACATTAGTGAAAATTCAACTCACTGGGATAAAGCCATCCTTCTTGTTTTCCTTTTCTAGAGTTGCTAGTTCTTCAGGTGAGAGAAGTGGAAAACGAACGTGTTTCACCACACTCTCCCCTACCTCGGAAACGTGCTTCCCCAGAACAACCTGCAATCAAAATTAAATAATAATAATAATGACAAGTGGTTTACTTTGCCATATATTTCTTAAATGGATGTCCCAGGTAATACCTAGATAAAATAAAAATATGTCATTGTCACTAAATCACTGATATTTTATTAACAAATTTTAAATTTGGGTCCATGTGTGTTCTACGTTCAATTTTGCATAAAACTACCAAATGAAATTATAGAAGAAAAATATAATATTAAATAAAGTAATTTGTTAATAATTTTATATTTTAAAGTCACTGATGTGATATATTTTTCTTCCAAAAGCTCATTATAACTGCAACAATGGTCCATAATAAGAACCTTTGTCATCAAGATTTTACTTCATAATAGAATGTTATTATTATTGGGTTTTATATTACTATTTTTTTTGCCATGGACTATATTCAAATTATTGTCAACATTCGAAAAAATATTTTGAGACTAAAACATAATTAAAAGTGGTTTAGATAATGTCCTGGACTTTATTTTTTATTATCACATTTTCTTAATTGCTGGGATTGTGATCTTCATACAAACTGACCGAGTTTACTGTTGCCCATTCCTTGACAGCACGATAAATGTCCAGCTCATCCATGATAAGATTATCACTCTGCAGAATTGTGGCTAAAGATTCACTGGACATTTCCTGGAAACTCTTTGACTTGAATACATTCTGAAAACAATATTAAATTGGATTTTTATTATCTTGAATACATTGCTAATAACAAGAAAGAAAGAAAAGGAAACCACAGCATTAAATAATAAAAATAATAATAAAAATTAATAATAATAATAATAATAATAATAATAATAATAATAATAATGAAATTAATTTAAAAAGAAAACACATTTAATAACAGTTTGTCCAAAATATATATTATATACATTCGTTTGAGTAATTCAGAATAAATTGCAACTATTTACAGAAAATAATTCTTCTTTCACTTTATTCTGGCTTATACTTGACAACTTTCAACATTTGCATTCATAACTAAACTAAAAGGTTCAGACAAGCTTTGCTTCACTTAGTTTACTGAGTATCTGGGTTGTTAGCCATGATTTCTGAACCAGGTTAGTGATTTCACAAGACAGAAGAAGTCTTCAGCACATGACCTTATGGCTTCCTAGTGATCTTGAAGCCAACAACTTGACATAAACTCAATATCTTAAGACTTAAGCCTAATTACAAGACCACTGACTCATTGATTCTGTATCAAAACCTGTATCATGGCTGAACTAATTGATTCTATATCTGAATTGGTAGTTTAGATGAACTCACTTATGCTGCAATTTAACCTGTATTCTGGATGAACTTGTTATATCTAAACATCATCCTGAATTTACTAATTCTCATCTTAACCTGAATTCTTGTCAATGTCATTTATTCTAAAATTGATTCTATATTTAAACATGTATTTTGACTTGATAATTGATTCTATATCTAAGCCTACAGCCTCACTGTAGTAACTGATTCTGTACCTCAACCTGCATTCTGACTGTAATAACTGATTCTGTATCTAAACCTGCATCCTGACTGTAATAACTGATTCTATATCTAAGCCAGCACCCAGATTGTAATAACTGATTCTATGTCTAAACCTGCATCCTGACTGTAATATTTGATTCTGTATCTAAACCTGCATCCTGACTGTAATAATTGTTCTGTATCTAAACCTGTATCCTGACTGTAATAACCGATTCTAAATCTAAGCCTGCATCCTGACTGTAATATTTGATTCTCTATCTAAACCTGCATCCTGACTTTAGTAACTGATTCTATATCTAAACCTGAATCCTGACTATAACAATTGATTCTCCATCTGAACCTGCATCATGCAATAACTGATTCTATATCAAAGACTGTATCCTGATTGCAATAACTGATGTGGTATCTGATCCTACACACTGCATGTAATCATTGATTCTGTATTTAAACATGTACGCTTTTTGTTAACATAGTTTCTACATCTAGACCTATGTCCTATGTGTACTCATTGACTTTGACTTTAATTACATATATCCTAGATGTAATCATTTATTATTTATCTAAATCTGTATCCTGTATCCAGCAATCGATTATTTATCTAAATCTGTTTCCTCATTATATTCAGGCATGCTGTAGATACATCTCTATCATCTATGTAATTATTGATTACTTACCTACATCCTAACTGTGTCATTTATTTTGTGTATAATTCTTTATCCTGTACATATACACAGTTTTTATATCTTGCACATACTTACAACGTCAGTTGTTTCTGAACATATGAACTACTGGTAAGTGACAAACAAACAGAAGACAACAGTGAGTATGTAAAATAAATGTTGACTATTTAAAGAAACTTGTCTGACTTACTGCTGTGTTTTTTTCTATGAAAGCCAAAGCTTGAGCTTTCATCTCATCCTGGCCAAATGTCACTGCAGACTGCATGATGTCACATGCATTAGAAACTGTCAAGTTATCCATTAGGTACTGACAGCATAACTGTGAAAGTTAAATAAAATATAGATATATAAATATATAAGTAATAAAAAAAAGAAAAAAGTTTAACACTACAGTATAGATTTACCCTTACTTGCTTAGTATGGAAAAGGTGCTATATAAATATGGTATAATAATATATCTTTATTTATTATTGTTTTTTGTTGTTGTGTTTTTTGTTTTATTATTAGATTTTAAAAAATATATATATATTTTTCCATTTAAAATTTATTTATTATTTTTTGATAAAATAACTTTTTATTCACAAATATAATGCACAAATATATTTAGTGCAAATTTATAAAATACAATGGTAGCTCAGTCTGTAATGTCATTTGTGCAGCATAATTATTTCTTTGCTAAAAGCACCAATATAACTTTGTAATACTTTACTTAATATTTTTATAAATACCTTTTGAAGATCATCAAGACCATATTCTAAAGCAGTGGCAAGAACATCTGATGCCTGAAATAAAAAATTTGAGTATGAATTTGTAATGTTATTGTATTATTATTGTAGAGTAATTACACAAATCCCGAAGAAATACAGAAATCTAATAAAACTGAGTAAATTTGTGAACATTAATTAACAAAATTTATGATTTTAATTTCTTCATAAAAGAAGAAATACAACAATATACATTTATACATGTAGAGTCAGAATAAATTTTACTGAGGTAAATATTAAAGAACCACTCACAGTTTTAGAAGAGAGTGTGACACAGTTTGTGTAAATGAACTCCAGCATAGCGAGAAACACTTCAGGTAACATGTCTGACAGCACAAATGGAACCTCTCGGTCTCCAGATTTGTTCTGGGCCTGTTCTGCAAACATTGCCTTGAAAACTGCACACCGGGAAGACAGAATACATCGATGTGCATACACAGATTTCCTGTTGTTGCCTATTAGAAACTTGAGATCACTGAAATAATGAATGATTGTTTAAACGACATCCTAATGGACATCCTATAATGTAAAATGTGGAAATTAGAAAAATAAATTAAATGAAGTGTATTTTTTAACAATAAACTCGATACTTCATTTCGAAACTTACTTCATGGTATCAACTGAATAATCTAAATGAAATAACAGTTATAACATCTAATCATTTACCTCATATATATATATATATATATATATATATATATATAAAAATTTAAATAATTCTTATTTTATTGCGATTTTTTGCCTATGTCGCCAAAGAACAGTAAAAATGTTTATGAAATTAAAAAAATAAAATAAAATTTTATAACATAAGTAAGACATAAATGGGAAAAATACTTTTGGTTAATTAGAATTCACTTGTAAAATTTTATATATTTTATCAGGGATATGAACCGAATCTATTTGACGAAATAGCATCCCAGTGAAAACTACAGTGGCTTTGCTGGGCTGCAAAAATGGTAATGTTTTTGGCGCATAACTATGATTATGAAAATCAGACGCTATAATCATGAATAAATAAATAAATTATTCCGTTTACCTATGATCTTTGCAGTTTACCATTTTTTTCATTTGTGCTGCGAATTCTGAAATGTCTCCTTTCATGATTTGTTCGCTTGAAGCCATTTTTAAAGATACGTTCTGATAAATAATAAATGATAAACAAATGATGGCTGTATCGCCAACTTGTTGTCAAGCACGCACCTGCTTGCCTCTAATGCGGAAGTTGAACAGGGGAGATAACTTAATTTCTTGTGTTTTTTTTTCATTAATCTGAGCTTAGTTTATGAATCAGAATGGTTTATTTTGCCTTGTATAACAACGACAAGCTTTTCAAAGTGATCATTAATATACTTAATTCAAATCAGCCATCTTATATATATAATTGCAATAGTTTCGTTAACAGACAGTAACAGTCCAGGCCTGTTTGATACTGTGCGAGATGTTAAAGTAATATTTATTTTATATTTACGACTTTTTAAAAAGTAAAAACATAGTCAAAGAGATAATGCTCTTCATATTTGAAACTTTTAAGCAGTATTAGGTAAGTAAAACATTTTGATAAAACATATATAAGCATTTTCTTTATTATAATTATTGTTTGTTTTTGTACTGAAAAAAATGAAATATTCTTATTATTTTTATTCCTTTCTTTATTTATTATACTAGAACATATCTTCTAAAAATCTAACATGCTTTATAAGAGAAGTTAAAATGAAAAAAAGTATGCTTTTAAAAAACTAGTAAGCATAATATATTATATGCAGTTTGAAAATGAACTGTATATAAATATGGTTTTCATTTGGAAAAGAAATATTTATATGTTATTTTCACCCTTAACATAATCAGCTGTTAATTCTATTTTTCAGAACTTGCTTTTTGAAGTTATCAACCAGAAACATGTCTACTATCACATCAGCAGAATCAACTGAAATGGATCTACCTCTGTCAGCAAATACTGCTGATGTCAAGCTAAAACATTTTGTCATGGATCTTGAGTGTGATATGGATGATAAAAAACTGGAAGGATCTGTAACACTGTTCTGTTACTTAGAAAATCACTGCAAACATCAGTCTTCCAGGGACGTTACAAATACATATTCAGAGTCATCAAGTATTAATTCTGTACCTTTTGAGCACTCCAGACCTCAAGGACAAGGGAATTCTGTTATTATTTTAGACTGTTTTAACATCAGTATTACATCTGTGGAAGAAATTACAGTACAGCCTGAATTAGAACACCAAATTAAAAAGGGATTTAGAACTAATCTTAACTGGCAGTGTAGAAAAAGTGATAATGGGGAGTTTGAAAATAATATTGGTGAGAAAATTCAAAATAATCATGATATAAAATTTAGAACTAATTTCATTGAAGAATTTCAAAGTGATACTGGTAAGGAATTTAGCACTAACATATCTCAGGGATTTCAATCTAATTCCAAAAATGGATTTAGAACTAATTCAGTTCAGGAATTTCAAACTAATGTTAATAAAAGATTTCAAACCAGTTCTTCTGCAGGGTTTCAAATTAATAATTGTGATCAGTTTCAACCTGATGCTTGTGATAAAGATGTTGATACAAGATCTAAAGCTAGTACCAGTGACAATTTTGTCAGTTCTGATAAACAGTTTGAAATGAATGCTTCCAAGGATGATGATGATGATATATTTATTAAATGTTCCAGACTCCCAGGACATCAAGTGAACTTCCGTATGTCTAAGCATTGTGTGACAATTTCCAGGATTACTGCGACAGCACAGGGAATCTCAGTTATTAGAATACATTATAACACAAATCCAGATGGACCATCTCTAAAGTGGACATTGGACCAGAATGGCAGGTGTACATGTATTGACAAAGTTCATTCCTATATTTTGCAGAACCAAATGTTAATAATGGAACAATTAATTTATATAGAGAGAGAGAGAGAAAAAATGAAAAGGAAAGATAGTTATATATATGTATATATGTATGTGTGTGTGTGTGTGTGTGTATGTATGTATGTATGTATAATTATGTGTGTGTATGTATGTATATTTGTATGTGTGTATACATGTGTGTGTATGTGTGTGTGTGTGTGTGTTAGTGAGTACATATATATATATATAGACAAATTAATTTATTTTGCAGAACCATATGTTATTTTAAAATGAAAGTAGAGAGTAAAATTTATTAAAATAAATCACATACATGTTTTAAAAAATTATTTTGATCTGATATAGTCATATACATTTAACAATAAATAAAGATATAAACAAATATATATTCTATCACACACACACACACACACACACACACACACACAAGTTAAATGCATATTGAAGCTATTTATTTTATATATCCAATTACCTTTAATTTTCCTTTATGACATTACACATTAACAATATCAAAGAAATTTTTTGTTTTCATTAAAATACAAATTAAGTAAAGATTTTATAAAGTCTGGGTCAAAAAATATATTAATTATTACATTTTTTAATATCAGTTATGTCAACCTATTTTTATATTTGTTCTGTTTTGATCAGTAGCTGTACTTTATATTATTAATTTAGCAAACAAACAAATATAAATAAATAAATAAATAAATAAATAAATAATAAATAAATAGCCAAAGTATTGAAATTATATTTTTGTTAAGGTTATACAGATGATAAAATTTGTTTCTAGAATTTGTTATTTAATTGTTGTGTTTCAGTCCCTGTGTGTTCACTGTAGGACACTGGTTGAATAATCGGAGCTGGTTTCCAAGCCAGGATGCCCCAGCTGTTCTAACAACCTGGCAGGCTTGTGTCACTGTGACGTCAAACCTTGTTGTTCTCATGAGTGGTGACACAAACCCTGCTGTGTCTACAAGTCCATCAGGTAATTACTGAATTTTTGTTTAGTCAACCAGAATTCCAATTTTACTCTTTTTTTTTTTTTTTTTTTATCGTATAAAATCTTAGGTTTATTATTCAATTAAGTTTATTTGTCAATTTCAGAATTTTTTCAAGTTTCAGTTTCTGAATCTACTTTAGAATTTGATTTATTCTCAGTTTAGTTTTGTATATACACCTACAAATGTTACATAACATAACTTTATGTTGTGCAACACTTTTATTAGAGAATGTTCTTTTTAGCAAAAACTGATATGTAACAGTTAACCTTTCAGTGACTAACCTAAACAGAATTTTTTTTTTTTTTTTTTTTACAATAAATTTGTTTTTAAGAAATGCTAAGATCAATATTTAATTTAGGTAACCAAAAAAAAAAAAATAATAATAATAATAATAAATAAACAACAAACAAACATAAATAAATAAATCTATAAAATATTAAAAAGTTCTTAAAGTTAAAATTTAGAAAATCATTCAGTTTGTTTACTAGTAAATAAATTTTATCATTTATAATTTTTGCATTAACAATAAACTGAATCATTTTTAAAAGTTTTTAAAATACAATAATAGCAAACAAATAAAAAAACAAAACACCAAAAATAAACAAACAAAAAAAGAACAAAAAATCCCCAGGGATTCAGAATCAAAACACTGTAACCTGAGTATAATATTACTTAATCTGATGAAGGTTGAAGTTACACTTGATCAAAATTAAAAACAGTTCACACACATTTCATGTAATAATCTGTATGAAAAATTTCTTATTTATCCAGACAAACGTAAATTATTTTTATTCCTGATGCAATTAAATTATTTTATTTTATTTTATTTTATTTTATTTTATTTTATTTTATTTTATTTTATTTTATTTTATTTTATTTTTATTTTATTTTTTTTGTTCCTAGGTAAGAAGGTTTTCTCTTTCTACACAACAATGCCCATGCCTACCTCAACTCTCGCCCTGGCCATTGGCTGCTGGACACAGACGTCTGTTACAGAGGGAAGTTTTCCAGACATCTCTGAAACATTGAGGTATCAAAAACAACTTTCTTAACTAAAAACATTATCTCTATTATTTTCATCTCTATCATGTATGTAATTTTTTCTATATCAATTGACATCTAATTAGAGTAAAAATATCAGTCTTCTAGAATTCTCAAGATTTTATTATTTATTATCATACTTTATTATTTTCAAAGATTAGTCATTATGTAGATAAAATTATAACTTGAAAATATACTATATCAATATATGGAGTAACCTTTTTATTACATATCATCCTGTAAGTTAAGCATGTTAAATTTCATGTATCAGCAGAATGAAATTAATTATTATTATTATTATTTTTAAATTCATTATTGTAACACAGGCTTGAGAATATAAATTTGGTTTATATTTCTTTTCATCAAGTAAATTCAGCTAAAAATTATTCATTTTAACACTAACCTGAGTTTAGTAGAGATTTATTTTATTATTATTTTTTTTTTTTTTCTTAGTATAGATTTCCTGTGTACAAGACACAGTGAAAAATGTGAGACAAATTTTTCCAACAAGCAAGTTTTACCTTGTCGCTTGTTTGCACCTGAGAGTTTGTTGACACAAGCCCTGTCAGAACTGGAACATTACATACCTGTGTTGCTTCAGAGAGGTGTACAACATCTTAGGTCATCATCCATTTCAGAGACTGGACATTTTGATTGTCCAGCTTGTTTTGATAGCCTTGGAATGACTAGGTGAGAATTATGTAAATGAACCAATTGCTGTTTAATATACCTCCTAATATTATTTACAATTGATTACTAAATGTCAGAGACATGATTTGTATAAAAAGTATAATATATAATGAAGATGTGCCATCAAACAATAAATTATTCTTATTCATTAGCCAAAAGAATTTTTGTTTTGCACCTTCCTAGTGGCAGGAATGCTTAAATCATTTGGGGGATAAAAAGAAAAAAAGGCAATAGTTACACTTTAATAATTAAAAAAAATGAGATTCACAGTATCATCTATACCCAAAATCTTTCTAAAGAAGCATTCAAGTTTTTGGTTTACTTACTTTTGTATTTTATTTTTAGTTATTTTTAAAAATGTTTAGTAAAAGTAATTTTGCCATTTGTCATAAGACTATCATTTTCTGTTGTAATATACAGATTTTTGGATTCACTGATAGGCAACTGGTATAATAACTGACTCCTATTATCTTGTTTTTTAAAACCAAATTCACATAATCTAATATAATTTTATAATAATTTTTTTATTTATTTTTTTATTTAATTTTATTATTTTTTTCAGTCCAAGCTTGCTGTTTCTTTCTCAGTCAGTGTTGGCTGGAGATCAAAGTATGTGTGCCAGAGTGGCTCATGAGTTATGTCACTCGTGGTTTGGACTGTTGATTGGGCCAAAAGACTGGACTGAGGAGTGGCTGACCGAAGGCTTCTGTACTTACCTTGAAGATATTCTACATGCTCGTGTGATGGGGGTAATCAAACATATAAATAATCCAAAAATATATTAGAAATATATATATTTTTTTTAATTTCTGTTTTATATATTTATTTTATATATTTATTTACTTATCTTTATAGACACACACAAACACAAGTAAATTTTCACATTTTATAACAGATTTTAAAACACCTACAGAAAACAAAGCTTTAGTGTAGATGAAAAATATAATTTCAGTTAGTTAAATAGATTTTATCACTTTAATTTTTGTATCAATATTAAATGTAATTGTTTTTAAACATTTTTAAAACATTTTAAAAATACAGAAATATTGTATTCCAGAGTTATTTACTAGCAATGTTATCAGGCAATCAAGAAAAATGTAAGCATTTATATATATCTATATCTCTCTCTCTCTCTATATATATATGGATAAAGATAAATATACATAGATAGACAGATGAATGAATAGATATAAAGATATAGACATACATATATATTTTTTTATAGTGGCAGAATACAGTTATGACTGATCACTTATCACTGAGGAGTTTGTTGAAGGAAAGAATTCTGAGAGCAGAAATAGAAAACACTGAAGAAAATCTGCAGACTCTGAGGTGATGAATTAAAATTTGTTTAAATTAAAAAAATAATTAAATTTATTAATCTTTTTAATTAAATATAAATATAAAGTGATACCAGTAGAAACCTTGACAAACAGTTACCTTTCTTATTTAAAAAAAATCCTGGATATGACCCTGAAATTTCATAATAGTTTTGTCCAGATTCATGAGTTTCAATTTTTTTTTTTTTTTTTTTTTTTTTCTTTTTTTTGCAAATGTCAAATAAATTGTTGAAGATAATATATTTGTTTTTAGAAATGAAAAATTTCATCAGACTTGGTTATTTGATACATTTTATGTTAAGTGTCAGTTTCGGTTTCGTATTATCGTATACATGATAGCTTGTCAATTAATTTTTAATTTTATTTGTCTGGGAAGAATTTCACATTTTTATTATTTATTTTTTTTGAAAAACAATATTTATTTTCATTTCAGTTTTATTATATTAGTGAATTTTTTTTCTCTAATTACCATTACTAATTATCTTCTGTCTGTAGAATATTTATTTTAAAACAATTTATTACTTTTCTTTTTGATAATTTCTTTTATTACTATTATTAATTTTTTAAATATATGAAAAAAAAAACAGCAATAATAACAGTGTGTTTGATTTTAGACCAAATAAGGGAGAGGAAATTCTTCCAACAGACAGCAACACAGGTGTTCAGTTTGTAAAAAATGGAATGAATCCAAATAAAACATTTATGCAGGTTCATTATCTAAAGGTCAGAATTTTTTCTTATTTTATTCTTTTCTTTTTTTCTTTTTTCTTTTTTCTGTCTTTCTGTCTTTCTTTAATTTTATTTAATTATCTATTTTATTTTTATTATCTTTTTTATTCATTATTATTTTGTGTTCTTCTTGAAAAAAACTGACATTTTTATTCTGATTATTTCAAAACGAAATATAATTTATTTTATTATATTAAAATAACAACATATATTTTAATACATTTTTTTAATTTTATTTACAAATGCACACACATAGAACACATACATATACAAATACATATATACACAGATATTTATGTTCTTGCATACATACACACATATATATAGATATATAGATAACACATTCATTTACATATATATATATATACATAGATAGATATAGATATAGATACAGATATATATAAATAGATATAGATATACACATATGTATATACACCTAAATATATACATACATACATACATATATATACATATACATATATACATTTGTGTGTGTAAAGATACATATATACATATATACATACATATATATATATATATATATATATATATACATATATATACATATATTTCTAGGGGTTTTTCTTGTTGAAGTTCCTGGAAAATGTTATTGGAGTTGACCGATTCCTGGCATTGCTCAAGGATTATGTGACTCGCTTTCATGGAGAGCTTGTTTCTTCTCAGGTAATGTTTAATCATATGTGTATATTTTTAAACAAATAATAATGGTAATTAAATAAAATAATAATCTTTATTCCAGGTTTTGAAAGATTCATTTATTCTGTCATATATATGTATATATATCAAAAGGTTTGCTGTATTTCACAAGCAGAAATATTTTTAATATTGTATATTAAAGTTAATAAGAAATGAATTTTATATCTAATTTATTTTATATTTCTAAACAGTGCTCTTTAATTACTATATTTTGTTAGATGGTCATATTTTACTATAAATTTTACTGGTACAACAAAATATTTTCTAATTTTGAAATGATAAAAAAATATATATATAAAATATTAGACAGATTTGTCAACTGCATTTTTGCACATAACTTGAATATTAATGTAGACTGTTAATTAGTTAAAATATTCTTTCTTTTAATCATTGTTTTCTTTTTGTGCTCTATAATTAATAAATTGTATTTTACATAAAATTATACTTACTTTTCAGGACTTTTTTGATTTGTTGTTTTCATCATGCCCTGAGTTAAGGTAGGTTTTTAAAACAGTTACAGAGATCAGTATGTAATGTTATCTTAACATCTTTTCTAAAGTAATTTTCAGACAACTGATTAAAAAATAAATAAATCCTAAAATAAGCTATCTGGAAATGTAGGTTAGAATTCTGTGAATTAAACAGAGTAACAAGACTGAGTCACCAACAAATGTGTTAATCAACCCACCTTGACTAGTATTCTTGATCAGAAGAAAAATAAATATTCTGTTTCTCAACAAATGTTTCATATGCTCCAATATGGCAATAAGCTTGTAGTTAAGGAATACATACACAACAATAGAAAGGAAATTTGATGCATCTGTAATTTATTCTTTTTCACTAAACAGAACAAATTTTATTCTCAAACTGCCAGAAACAGAAACACAATGGTTGGAATGGGAAAATGCTCAGTGGGTTTACTGAATGTGATTGATCTTCTTTTTTAAAATTATTTATTAGAGAGTAATAAAATTCATGCTATACTGATGATGACAAATAAATAATTTGGAAACCTGATTGTGATTTTAAGATTTCCCTAAAATTGTTTAGCAATAAATTATTGTTAGAGAGTGATTTAGCAATCTATATCTATAGCTCCAAAACTATTATGGTGATTAATTATTACATTTTTATATTAAATGTTTTATATAAGATATTTCAATTGTTACCCTCAAAAAACTAAATAACAAACTTATATTTATGATTATTACCTATATCAGTATCTAGGTTATCCGCAAAACTCATATATCTCCTTGTCATCATCATCATCATTATCATTGTCATCATTAATATTTTATCATTCTTTTTAAAAACAAAATAAAAATAATCATTAATTAGTACCTAATATGCTGTGCAGCTGCAACAGTTTTCAAATAATTAATGACAAATTATTACATACAGATCAACTCTTTCACAACCATAATAGCAGTAACCACAGTAATTTTGTACAGCTTATCTAATATTACATTCAGTCCATGAATTCCGCATGTTACATTTCCTTTTCAAATCAGTGTGATGTAAGTGGATTAAAGAGTCTGAAAGTCAAGATAAGAAGGCTTTACCTTATAACAATAAATATACTTCAAAGAGCCATGGAAATCCTAAAAATGACTGCTGGAAATAAAAATATTTACATTCACAGCTTGATTTGAAAATAAAAACAATCTATTATTGGAAAGCTTTTTGTGTTACAAGTTGATGAAGATGTGTGTCATTCAGTAAAGATCAATTTTTTTAAACTAAAAATAATTTTTCAAGTGTTTATTTTAGATATGTTTGCTTGTCAAATCAATGTAGTTGAAAGATACTTCAGTAAAACAATGGAAGGTAAATGTAAAATATGTAGCTTTCAAAATGGTGTTGCTTTAGCATGAAGTTTCTGAACTATTGTGTTATGGTTTGTATCCATAGAAATAAAACAAATTATTACGCACCCAGATATTTATAAGTGTTTACAACTAATAAACTCTTGAAAATGTAGAAATGTACATTACAAAATAACTAAATAAACACTTGATTTCAGTTTTAAATATCAATAAATTTGTTTTGTTTTTGTTATTGTATTGTTTTTACTAACAGTGATAGTGGCAACAACTTTATTGTAGAAATACACATTACAAATAATTATTTATATTTCAGTACATACACAAAAAGAAATATAATACTAAATAAGTAATAAAATATGTTGTATTGTTACATTTAAATAAATAATAATGGCAATAATAAATTAAAAAGATTGCCTAAATGTATTTATAAATACTTTTAAAATTTTATGAATAATACATTTTTGCTGACTTGGGTACATAATATGTTGCTAAACAAATTATACCTTTGACATAAGTCATATAATAGTTGTTTAACATTCAGATGATGCTTGTAACTACATCTCATTTGATTTGAGATACAGAGTTACTAAGCAGCACTCAGTATGTTCCTGTTTACTAGATGTCTTTTGTAGAAAATAACCCCATACAGTAGTTTGGCCATATCTTCAGATTTGCCTTAATGCTTCTCATTGATGTGTGAAGATTTTCACATTTGTTTCAAACATGTGGGTTTCATTTTTTTTATTTTAGATATTCTCTGTACAAAGTAACCCCAAACAATAATTCTACCATCTCTTCAAAATAACTCTTGTCTTCTTATTATTCTTTGATGTATGAAGATTTCCTCATTTGTACCAAACATGTGGGTTTCATTTTCCATTTTGTCACAAATCTGAAATTAACTGGAGATGAAAAGCAGTGTCTCTGCACAGACATAATAAGTTTGTTTTCTTCTAACAAAAGATGTGACCAGGGGCAGTCCCAGAAGAGTACATGTCAGCACTGATCACTGGAACCCACGCACTGTAAACAGATGAAATGACTTTGCATGTGTAAAAAGTGGATGACTGGTAATTGTACAAAGACACTTTAGCTATAAAAACTTATCTAAGAAATTCTGTCTAGTCAGATGAAGCCATTTATCTCTAATAATTGATTTTTAAAAATGTTTAAAAATTAAAGGATTCAATTATTGTCATTAATAGATTTTCATACATTTACCTGTTTCATAGATACATTTATTCACATATTCATCTAAATGTACTTGAAAATCTACACATACACACAGGGTTTTTTGTTCTCTGTCCCTCTCTGTCTCACACCCACACACTGTTGTTGACTAAATAGTATTCCCAAATAATACAGTTTACTTGTTTAAAACAAAACAAATTCTTCTATTTTTGTTTTCAGTTAACCTGTTTTATTGTGTATCATGTCTAATAACCTATGGAGAAAACAGAACATTAACTTATCTGAAAAACTGCATTTTAATTGTGCCAATGTTAAACATTTCATATTTTTGCTGTTTCATTCTCAATTTACATGACTCTGTACTATGACTCTGTTCAACAAAATAAATTTTAATATTAAGCATTTTTAAGATGAGAACTATTTACATATCTTGTTCAAATTCATTGGTCATTTTATTTGTCATATTAGATGTTTCAAACAGGAAATTAATTTTCAGTCCTGATGATTCATATTCATATTCAAGTTCAGTCTTATTGCAGTTTCAGTGTACACAGCTTCTTAATAAAATAAGTTAAATGATGACAGTGAATGTTTAAATTTTTTTTTTAAATCCTGCTAAATCAGGGCAGTATATACCATGACATTAACACGCAATAGCATTAACCGAATGCCCAAGGCTTTAACCTGAACAATATGACCAATCTTTCAGTATTGTCGGTAAACTGTTCTTTGCACATACGGCCATTTAGTCATTTATGTGTGTAATATATGGTTCAGCAATTCCTTATATAGTCATCAACTCCTAACCCATTAAATTTATCATGCCTTGGTGATCCTGGCAATATTTTCACCAATCTTAGGTGTCTGTAATGCTGTTAGCAAGTTTTTGCCCTCGGCATCTTTAGCACTTTACACATCATAATCTCGGGCAGTGGAACGGTTGGCTGTGTAAGACAAATTGGAACCAGCCATTTGTATACAAAATGATTTTCACCACTGGCCTACTTAGTAAACCACAAAATAGTTTAGACTGACAAAATATCTCAAGTGTATATGCTAGATAATGTGAAAGTATGTTTCTGTTACTTATCTGAATTGGTGGTGATGTCATCAATAAGGATTTTTGAAATCTTTTAAAAATAATAATGCTCTAAAGCTGAACAACAAAAAGTTTTTAGAATTGTATCCAACAAAACAAAAAGAGAACAATCATTAAACTCCACTAAAATTTGCTCTTATACCATAGTAAAAACCCATGTATGTTAATAATACATATATATAAATAATTAACTTTTACATTATTATATTTGCTTTCTAAAATAAAGTTTTATTAAAATTATAATAATAATAATAATAATAATAATAATAATAATTCATTGTCCTGTCATTTCCACATCATGAAAAAAGAGGCAAACTGAAAGGTAGATACATAACTATATGTACAAAAGCATACTCAGCATATTTTGTCATTAATCAGATTTTCATTTCTTTTCTGTTACAAAAGTTACTATTATGTTTGCCTGGGTTTTTTTGATGTTTTTTTTCATTAACCTCAAAGAGTAATATTGTGTTGGCGTTTATTTATTTTAGAGATCATAAACTGTAGTTTCAAACAATAATTATATTTGTTTTCTTTCACTGAGGAAACTGATTATTGGGTGATGACGCGACAGTTATTTGTATTGCTAGTTACAGTTATTGTTACTTTGTGTTTTTAAAATTGGTTCAGCCACATTTAGCTGTTGGTAAATTGTTACCATTTTTATATGTCCCTCACATTTAGCAGTTGCAGTGAATGTAGTTCATATATTAAATAACATCCTGCAGTCAACTAACATTCCAGGCAGCTTGTTCTGGTAACAGCAAACAAAAAGTGAGTCATTAAGAAATAAATCCCAACACTGACAAATCACTCTTATGTAAATACTGGGTGGTTCAGTCTTGTTTGATCTGTGGAATTGATCTGTGGAATTCAGCCAAACTGAACCAAATCAAGTCAAAGTTAGCCAAACTGAATCAAGCCAAGCCAAACCAATTTAAGCTAAATTAAGTGTAAGCAAAACAATCTAAGCAAAACCAAGACAAGCTTAGCAATGTCAAATGAAACCAAGTCAAGCTTTGCAATGTAAAATGAAACCAAGACAAGCTTAGCAATGTCAAATGAAACCAAGTCAAGCTTTGCAATGTCAAATGAAACCAAGACAAGCTTAGCCATGTCAAATGAAACCAAGTCAAGCTTTGCAATGTCAAATGAAACCAAGACAAGCTTAGCAATGTCAAATGAAACCAAGATAAGCTTAGCAATGTCAAATGAAACCAAGATAAGCTTAGCAATGTCAAATGAAACCAAGACAAGCTTAGCAATGTCAAATGAAACTAGGCCAAGCCAAGCCAAGCACAGACAAGCAAAAGCAAGATTAGTGAAACCAAACCAAGACAAAAGAATTAAGACCAGAAAAGAAAAAGGAAAAAACTAATTGTATCACTATTTAAGTGATGGTTGTAAATTCATTTTCAATGATAAAACTACTTGGTATTTTACTATGAGACAGAAAATTACAGTAACAAAAGAAAATGTATTATTATTTTATCTTCTGCATGAAACTTTTTTCATTTCGTTTTTTCTTCTTCCTTGGTACAAATTGGTATTTCAGTTTTAAAAAATAAAATAAAAAATAAACCTTTTAAAACATAAAAGCTCAACAGAAAAACCACAGTGCTGCACGATTTTACATTTCTGGAAAAGCTCAAAAGAAAAGTGCGGATGTCAAGAAATTTTATTTAATTTTCTTTTCTTTTTTTCTTCTTTTTGTGTGGAATGAAAACAAAATAATAGTACTTTGATTCCGCATGGGTGATTTCAATAATTTGGAATTTAATAACAAACGAAATAATTGGTCTTGAATTTTTTCAACATCGACTAGAAAACAACTGTGAAATGTTTGAAAGAAAAATAAATGTCAAAGAAATTCTCCGTCTTGTAGATTTTTTTATTTTTTTTATTTTTTTTTCAGATGGACACTCAGCTTGATTTATTTGATTCTGCTTAATGAATTTAGCGGAAATATAAAAAAATAAAAATAAAAGAAGCAGAAAAAGAGTTTTAAAAATGCTGATAAATGACAAATGAGGGAACTGGTATTTAATTCCACAGCCATGAACTTTCCTTTTGTTCAGCTGACTATAAGTGAAATTAA